>JAWPHD010013463.1:0-68124 GCA_037043455.1 Cyrtodaria siliqua | reverse complement strand
AGTACTTTGTCGCAGAAGCGTTTTCAAATTGCAATTGTTAAAAGTAACCATTACCGAATAAACAATCCTACAACGTTTCTTCGAAGATTATGTTATGGCTAGCCCTGATGGAATACAAGATTACAAATATTAAAGTCCTCAACCTCGTCTACAAGCTCTTAGCAAAACGAATAAGTTTATAAACACCTGACTCATACGGAAGTTGCTCGAGGAACATCTCCATCTAAGTGAGGTAAATATCAAAATTAAATATCTCTCTTGTCACTAGGTTTTGCTTATTGTTTCTCCATATTTCTATAGCAGAGGATTCAAATAAGAAACGACGCGACCAGTATCAAAAACTGTTTAGGGTAGATAGTGTTAACCATTGTAGAAAATAAACGGGTTGTCAATGTCCAGCTGTGTCATCCAGATACCGAGAGGTGGCATTTAAGCGTCAAATACATCTGTATGTGTATTTGGTGAATATATTCAACATGAATCTCCTTTTCTATAGCAATACGAAACAAATCTGTGGCAAGAGATCTCACAGTTCGTACCCTTAGGGATACCAACAATTTGTCTATAAACAGTAGTTCATACCTGACGAAAACAGTAATATAAGAAAAGAACTGCTTCACAAACTTCATGGCCAAAGTCTAATCAGAGTTATTGTTCAAATTGACGTTTGTAGAAACCCGCTTTAATATTTGTTATTGACCACAACATGTAGTTTTATCTAAACACTGAATTCCAGGGAACATTTCTCTTGAATGAGAGCAATAAAGTGGGACATTAAGAGACTTCCTAAAATATAGATACCTCTCGTGATATGACTGAAAGAATGTTAAAGAGCGACATTAACCCCCTTATAAACACTGAACTCTTAACTCTGTGGCATCGCATACGTTCACATGGCTCGTTAGGTGCTAAAAACCGAAGTGACTAAAACTAATTTTTAACACCCAAGAAAAGGTAAAAACGTAACATTTAATGTGAAATATAAATGATCGAACCATCAATCCACTACTTTGAATATGCTATTATGTCCTACCATACTATTAAAATCATGCTTCTTGCTTAAACAATTTTGCTACGTTTTTTAAATGACAATACAGCGCTATAATGAAAGCTTTTCTTCTATATTTCCATTCTACAGTTTTTTTCCGAACATTCAGCATATCTTATACTCCGAAGAAAAGAAGGCTGAAACATTGCTCATAAACTTTATAAAACTCTTATACATTCTTAAAAACCACCATAATAATAATCGTTAAAACAGGAACTATCATAACATTCTAATGCACTTCTACACAACACAATTCGTATTTATATACAGGATGCTATTTCGGGTGAATACTTATATGCATGTATATATATGGTATGTATGGCACAAGATTTCTCAGTACTAAACGTGAAATATATAAAAAATCTTAAAAAAAAAAACTAAAAAAAAACAACAAGATCTGATACTGGCATTCAAATTCCCATGAGTATTGAAACAGTTATGTTTACTAAAACAATATATCTCTGTCAGTAGTACATTTAAGTGAAATTGAATGTTTTTATTCTCAATTTCGCATTCTCTCACATTGTTTGTTTGTATATCTGTATGGTGTCACATCGAAAATTCGTTGTTAGATCAGGTAATTGGGACATCTTCGACTATATCGCTTGTCATTTTTTATTATCAAAATATCCAACAGTACGTTTGCTGCTTTCTTCATCTCCTTGATGGAAGTGGTAGATATTTAACTATTTACACTTTCAGTTTCTGCATCCATTACTTCAGTAACCCACACCTTCCCTAATATTAACGTCGTCATCAGTAGTGTCTGCTTCGTTTATGTCAACTCTCCTCTGTACAAACTCCGGAGTTGTAAACTGACTCTCCAACTGCTCCAGTTCTGCAAAGTACTCCTCAATCTTTTCCTCAGGACCCCCTCGGCACACCTCTATTGGTGGGTGCCATTAGTGGTTTATTTCGATGAACGATGACGTGTATTTCTGTAACCCATCAAGACGAACTAAATCTCCAAAGCTGACGAGGTAGTCTCTTTGAGTCGATTACTTCCGAGCCATAAGCACTCAAGATCCATTTTGCAAAATTTATCTGTACTTTTCATTAATTTGTTGTAACGCAGAAGTAGTGTGTTGAGTGTCTTCATTCAACCCGATGTCACCTGGAGTGTTACCAGATGATTGCTCACTTAGATCTCACAAATTCTATCGCTTGAAGGTCGCAAACCTCTAATGAAACTGCATCGACCTTGTTGTTCGCTAAAATCGACGACTTCGTAAATATTCAAACGTCCAAAATCCCACGAGGAATAGTACTAAGGTAGCTTGTTGCTAAGCGACAAGCGTTCAAGCTATGCAAGCACAAGAGCAAATTCTCTCATTGGTAAGCTGTACAGTCATTCGTATCTAATCATGAGTACTCTAAGATTAATCAATCTTACACTATGATGGTGGAACCAATGGCAGACGACAAGTTCAAAACAGGACTCCCTTGCTGGACTCAAATCTAGTACTTCTAAATCCCATCATTGTGAAAAGAACAGACGGCAGCGATTGTAAGTCTCCCTCCCGCGCACTTCTCAGTTTCTTCTGACACATCAATACGCAATGGATCGGTTGTCTTCAACACGAAGTTCGTAAATTCTTCAAAATTTCCTTGTCAAAATAATAACGCCTGCTGCTGCTAGACATTTATCGGTTCTGTGTAACAGAGTGGTACACTAAATTACTCTATAATAACATATTAAAACCATGAAACTCAAATCTTCAGTAATTAGCAGCTTCGTCTTCTTAATCAAAAATAAATTTGGCACTTAATAAAATCAGTTTTCATAGTGTGGCACAAATTATATATTAATACCGTCAAGGATCTTATTATTCAGTAGACCCGAGCATGTTTATTGAACATTCAAGCCTAAACAACTATAATCACTCAAACCACTTATAGACCTTATACTTTCACGAACAAAATAATTTAACTGTAAATAGAGAACCCACTCATCAAACCAAGCAGCGGGCAAGAGCAAACACACGTTTATTATTACCAGGATCAAGTGGGTCATTTACAAGCATAGCTATGTTTGTCAAAATAAATATATTTAGCAAATGGGATAGCGTTATCAGCATACGTCATTAAATCAGCAGGTATGTTGCAAATATGCTACAGCCAAACTTGCAAATTCGTCAAATAGGTTCGATTCTCTTCAACACATGATTACCTGGATCAATAGAAGAGTGTGACATGTCAAAGACCTATATAGGGATAAAGTACAGCATATAATGTAATAGAAATGTAAATGAATAAACACACCGTTTGCATTTGTACACGATAGTAATAAGTTACCAATGCCCCCACTGGGGAAATAAGTCGGAAAATGGTATTTTGGTAATAATTGCTAAATGATCATAACGTTTATATTATATATGCAATTTTAACGATACAATAAGACGAATATTAGACCAGGCTGAAATCCGTCTCCTGAATTTTCATATTATACAAGAGAATCAGTACCCACTGCTGGTGTTTTCTCAGAATGATATCGGATGGGCCCCATAAAAACAGGCTGGTGAAAAAATCGTGCCTCACCGGGATTCGAGCCCAGGGTCTCTGGTTTACCGTACTAGTGCTCTGAAGATACCACTAGGCTATCTAGGATATACGGTCAGGAATCGAGTATTCACCATTTACCCTGACAGCGAGACTACACTGTAGATTGTGAAACAAAACTCTGCGACTATTCCTTGTAGTCCTAAACGGGTATAACTCACATATAAATCGTCCGAACGTAAATGGCATATGCTTATCTTCTCATAATGGCTAGCCAGTCCTTTTAAAAATGGTTTTAATCTGTTAATTATTCGTTTTCGTAGAGCTTTTACTCGAGTTGAGGACTTTATATTCGTAATCTTGTATAACTGAAAAGCTACTCCATTCAGGGCTACACCGTTACCATACACTTCGTAAAACCTTTGCAAAATGTTATTACTCGTTACCTGATATTCTTTCCAAATATAAAAGTAATTTAAGAACTCTTCACGCGACAAGGACTATCACAACCAGAATTCTATGTGACGTTATTTACAACCTTCGCAACCTATCAATTTACAAGTTCGCCACTATGCTCTTCCTCTTTAATTGTTTGATGACGGACAGGCTGTGGACCTATGATGACGTCCTACCCTAAAGCTTAACAGCCAAACAGGACCGGTGACGTTTGATGTTTGTCATTCTATGCCTTTTTTTAAGGTATCTCTTTCGCAAATCTGTGGACACAAGATGTCGCTAAATTTGTGTACAACTTACTATAGCAAGATGACATGTCCTTGTCAAGAAGGTAATTCGATCGGGACGACAATAAGGTAAGTAATGAAGTTTGATGCCCCTAGGAACCCTGGTTTCAACCCCACAACGGCCTTTTGTTTTACCTAATGACCCGTTCCAAGGTGTAGCCCTATTGTCAAACAATTTTTTATTTGTGACGTCATATGTCTTTATTTCCTTATTAACATTGCCATTAATGTTTGTTTTTTTGTGTGTTTTTGGGTTACTGCGTTCTGTGAAGCTGCAATTTCCTGTTCGACTTTTAATACTTATTTTTACAGCATGCGAAAGTATATTTACAAAATACAGTAATATTCGAACAAGGAAATGCAGCTTTCCAATAGAACACAGTAAACCCCCAAAAGCACGCAAAAAGGTCTGCACCATGTGATATTTGGACATTAAGCAGAGAAATACCAGATTTAAACGAAACCAATGTTATACTGCATTATCAATACTAGTGAAACTGTTCTCTTTCAGTCGCTCTGAATAGAACTGAATTGAAATTGTGTGTTTTACGGCTCACCACACACAAGAAATGTTATAATGGCGCCTAAACAGGGGATGAACATGCCAGGCCACATCTCCCATTACAATCTAGATAACAATATGGAGAATAGGCCTAGAACCTTCTAACTGCAGAACTGCAGAGATGCTGCAAATTTTATTGTAAACACTCACTTTACGATGGAGCCACGTTTTCCACATTTGTATATGCGGCTGTCATGATAAAGACCTTGAATGAGCATGATAAAAATTGACAAAATGAACATGAAGAGGAGGTCCTTCCCATCTGCCTCTAGCGGGATTTGCAATGGTTGTATTCTACCCCCGGCAACACTCCCAGGAGTGCTAACTGAACAGTGTCCGACTGTGTAACGTGTTAGTAGACAACTTGCTATTACATATTCTGCATTACTGTTACTCGCATCAGCGAGAACAAAACATGTGGAGAGTAATAATAGAAATATAATGGATTTAAGAACTTTACAATGTGTTCATCCATAATTTTTCTTCGGAGATCAGATGTTGCATATTATACTCAGGATTCAAACTGAACGTGTCAAACTGAACGTGTCAACAATTGGAAATTGGAAAACAATTGTAAGCGAACTGCTTCAAATCTAACCCATCATGCAACTTAGTAGTGTGTGTCTATTCAGCCATTGGCATGTTTCGTCTATATTAACAACAGAATGACCAATGACGCTAAATTCAATTGATCGGGTATGCAATAGAAACATACGGAAATAAAGGGAAAAGGAAACAAGATCAGAAGAAACATAAATCGTCATTATGTGTAAAGTGTATCTGTAAGAGTTATCTTTCTTCAAGTGTTTTAACACTATGATGCATAACAAGCTTCTGTGATACTGGAATAATTTGTTTAAAAATCTATTTTCTATTAAGTTTCAACACATGCGGTATAACTACTGGGGTCCACAGGGTTGCTTTCATGCAACGTTCCCTTACTGTTGAATTCGAATATTTTACTTTCGTTTTGGAATGTATCAGTACTATTATCAGACGCTCAACTCTTCCAACCCCAAACCCCCCCTTTCTCTTCTTCTCCAATCCCATCTACACCTGTTTCTGAAATCTCTCTCAATTCCTGAACATATTTCATTGTATCAAAAGGAACTATACTCAGGAACATTTTTGCAAAATTTAAAAAATCACAAGAACGAATAACAGTTGTGGTCAGGCGCGTACCTGGAGGCTTTCTTCCATTACTCAAGATTGGGTTGAACGTGCTAGTGGGGTCCGAGGCGATAAAATAAAGACGCACATTTTCCGTTTTGGCGTATTTTGGTAGAAAATGACTGAAACAAAAATACATGGATTTGCTTACAGATTTTTATATTTTACTACGCAAGAGTAAATTAGTGCCATGCCATCAAGCTCCACATGTCGACTATGTTCAAATAATGTATAAAATACGGTAAACAAGTTTTGCATCTCAGATTTCATTAGGCAAACTGCATATCTGCGTATAGGCAGGTATGCGCCCTGATGGTTTTATTGCGGAAGAACTTACCTTGACTTGCAAGGGAGCTAACTCTTTAGCGAGAACTAGTATAGCAAGTTTTAAGGATCACGTCTCTTTTTCATAATAGATACGGACCACCATTGACTTGCAAGGGAGCTAACTGTATAGTGTGACCTAGTATAGCAAAGTTCTAAGGATCACGTCTCTTTTTTCATAATAGAGACGGACCCGACTTGACTTGCAAGGGAGCTAACTCTTTAGTGAGACCTAATATAGCAAAGTTTTAAGGATCACGTCTCTTTTTTCGTAATAGAGACGGACCGACTTGACTTGCAAGGGAGCTAACTATTTAGTGAGACCTAATTATAGCAAAGTTTTAAGATCACGTCTCTTTTTCATAATAGAGACGGACCACACATGACTTGCAAGGGAGATAACTGTTTAGTGTGACCTAGTATAGCAAAGTTTTAAGGATCACGTCTCTTTTTCATAATAGAGGCGGACCGACTGCAATTGGCTGTCGAACAGTCTATAGGCTACATATACCTACTAAATAATATAGTTGTCGCAGTACATATCAAGTGACACGTGAAGCATAAACAATGAACAGTATTATATATATATCATTTGTTTTTATTTATTTAACTGATGGAACACCAAGTCAAAATTCCAAAGTACCCACCTAAGAATAGGTAAATAATAATCTCATTGTTTTTGTGTATTTCAGGTTGATTGAGATGCGGTTCCAGCTGCAAAATAAGGAATTTAACTTGTCTGCTCTGATTGCAATGAACCCATTTTAAAAGCTTTCATGTCGATGTGTTTTCTTAGAAATAAATTGTAACACTTATACACGTGGGTAATTAGGATTTTGTTAAGTACTTTGAATTTTATAAGTACTTTGAATTAGTGCAGCTTTGATGTTCATAATTCTAACACCATGTTTTCCAAGCATTACCACTACAAATGTGTTAGCAAAAGAAAATTTTCGAAGTCTTTAATATTAACGCTGAATATATATACGGAGCCCCGCAGGTGACATGTAGAAAAAATAATTTAAACGCGTGCGAACGCTGCTAGTAGAGCCTGCGAACGCTGTAGTAGAGCGTGCGAACGCAAACCGCCTCTAGCTACAGCGTGCGTTCGAACGCTGTAGTAGAGCGTTCGCAACACTGTAGCTAGAGCGTTCGCACGCTCTAGCATTGTGTTCAAATGCAAGAACACTCAATATGTCTTTATAAGACAAACCTATATTGAAATATAATTTAAATAAGTTCTTTAATGTCCACCCATGATGTATTAACAGCATAACACTATAACTGTACTCGTATATACGACGGCCCCATTTGACTAACTGTTATTTCACTTCATAATTCCGAATTCCGAATTCTGAATTCTGAATTCTGAATTCCCGAATTCCGAATTCCGAATTATGGAATTCTTTTAAATATTGAGTATTGTACATTGGAAACCCAGGGGTCGTGGGTTAAAATCTCACAGGAGGCATATTTTTTTGTTGTTATGCCCCCCGAAATATAGTAGTCACACTGTCAGTTAGTCCGTCCGTCCGTCAGTGCGTTCGTCCGTATTATCTTGTCTTGTAATTGAGACCTATACCTTCAAAAAAACCATTAAAAGCAGAAAATTGGTCTTAAATCAACAAATCCGCTTTTAATATGTTTTTAAGTATTAAATATCATTATAAATACGACTCTTTTACTATGCCATTGATGTATGTTCAGTGAAAATATGTTTCTTAAAGATAAAAATCGAACAGGCGAACAGGCATTGATAAAAAAATCGAAAAAAATCTAAGGGAAAAACTCTTGCGCGAATTAACGGAAGTGACGTCATGGGAACAAACTATTTTTTTGTTTACATTGGGACCTGAACGCAAAACAGTATACCTTGTGTGAAAATGTGAGATTTAAGCGATCAAGATACTGAGTCAGAGGAAATGCCCGTGATAAGACGGTTTACACAAAGTGCAACCTTACGATTTTGAGCCAGAATACGTGTCTTGAGGACGAAAATACATCGGATTCATGAAGTCGAACGCGGTGCAGGTGCAAATGGAGAGCTTGTAAAGACTATCGTGTCATGTCATTCGTTACGTTCAGCGGTTCATTACACCTATTCACTAATCTAACAAAATAGTGTTATTTATACACTTAAGCAACAACAAACAAAAAACAACGTAAACATTGTTTTCATCGAAATCTGTCAGTAAATCACCCGCAACACTGCAATATCTTAGGTACATACACAATAACCGCGAAATGTAGTATATTCCGAATGAATGGACCTGGTCTAATACCTATACATTAATACGAGCGTCAGATTTCTTTTGCGATAAGTAGACATGGAACAAATATATTTATTAGATATTATCCATAATTGATAAAAAATGAATAAAAACCAAATAATAAATGAAACAGCAAATTATTTTGGCACCATAATTTCTATAGTATTATATATTTGCCATAAGTCGCCAATCAACACAAACCACTCTAGGAGCGGTGTTTGAAATATGACGCTCGTATTAATGTATAGGTATTAGACCAGGTCCATTCATTCGGAATATACTACATTTCGCGGTTATTGTCGTATGTACCAAGATATTGCAGTGTGTTGCGGGTGATTTACTGACAGATTTCGATGAAAACAATGTTTACGTTGTTTTTTGTTTGTTGTTGCTTAAGTGTATAAATACACTATTTTGTTAGATTAGTGAATAGTGTAATGAACCGCTGAACGTAACGAATGACATGACACGATAGTCTTTACAAGCTCTCCATTTGCACCTGCACCGCGTTCGACTTCATGAATCCGATGTATTTTCGTCCTCAGACACGTATTCTGGCTCAAAATCGTAAGGTTGCACATTGTGTAACCGTCTTATCACGGGCATTTCCTTCTGACTCAGTATCATGATCGCTTAAATCTCACATTTTCACACAAGGTATACTGTTTTGCGTTCAGTCCCAATGTAAACAAAAAATAGTTTGTTCCCAATGACGTCACTTCCGTTAATTCGCGCAAGAGTTTTTCCCCTTAGATTTTTTTTCGATTTTTTATCAATGCCTGTTCGCCGTGTTCGATTTTTATCTTTAAAAACATATTTTCACTGAACATACCATCAATGGCATAGTAAAAGTCGTATTTATAATGATATTTAATACTTAAAAACATATTAAAAGCGGATTTGTTGATTTAAGACCAATTTCTGCTTTAATGTTTTTTCTGAAGGTATAGGTCTCAATTACAAGACAAGATAATACGGACGAACGCACTGACGGACGGACGGACTAACTGACAGTGTGACTACTATATTCGGGGGGCATAACAACAAAAAATATGCCTCCTGTGAGATTTTACACCCACGACCCCTGGGGTTTCCAATGTACAATACTCAATATTTAAAAGAATTCCATAATTCGGAATTCGGAATTCGGAATTCAGAATTCAGAATTCAGAATTCGGAATTCGGAATTATGAAGTGAAATACCAGTTAGCTCAAATGGGCCGTCGTATATACGAGTACAGTTATAGTGTTATGCTGTTAATACATCATGGTGGACATTAAAGAACTTATTAAATTATATTTCAATATAGGTTTGTCTTATAAAGTACATATTGAGTGTTCTTGCATTTGAACACAATGCTAGAGCGTGCGAACGCTCTAGCTACAGTGTGCGAACGCTCTACTACAGCGTTCGAAACGCACGCTGTAGCTAGAGCGTTTGCGTTCGCACGCTCTACTACAGCGTTCGCAGGCTCTACTACAGCGTTCGGCACGCTTTAAATTATTTTTTCTACATGTCACCTGCGGGGCTCCGTAGTATAATTCAGCGTTAATATTAAAGACTTCGAAAATTCTTTTGCAAACACATTTGTAGTGGTAATGCTTGGAAACATGGTGTTAGAATTATGAACATCAAAGCTGCACTAATTCAAAGTACTTATAAAATTCAAAGTACTTAACAAAATCCTAATTACCCACGTGTATAAGTGTTACAATTTATTTCTAAGAAAACACATCGACATGAAAGCTTTAAAATGGGTTCATGCAATCAGAGCAGACAATTTAAATTCCTTATTTTGCAGCTGAACCGCATCTCCAATCAACCTTGAAATACACAAAACAATGAGATTATTATTTACCTATTCTTAGGTGGGTACTTTGGAATTTTGACTTGGTGTTCCATCAGTTAAATAAATAAAACAAATGATATATATATAATACTGTTCATTGTTTATGCTTCACTGTCACTTGATATGTACTGCGACAACTATATTATTTAGTAGGTATATGTAGCCTATAGACTGTTCGACAGCCAATTGCAGTCGGTCCGCCTCTATTATGAAAAAGAGACGTGATCCTTAAAACTTTGCTATACTAGGTCACACTAAACAGTTATCTCCCTTGCAAGTCAGTGTGGTCCGTCTCTATTATGAAAAAGAGACGTGATCCTTAAAACTTTGCTATAATAGGTCTCACTAAATAGTTAGCTCCCTTGCAAGTCAAGTCGGTCCGTCTCTATTACGAAAAAGAGACGTGATCCTTAAAACTTTGCTATATTAGGTCTCACTAAAGAGTTAGCTCCCTTGCAAGTCAAGTCGGTCCGTCTCTATTATGAAAAAGAGACGTGATCCTTAGAACTTTGCTATACTAGGTCACACTATACAGTTAGCTCCCTTGCAAGTCAATGTGGTCCGTATCTATTATGAAAAAGAGACGTGATCCTTAAAACTTTGCTATACTAGGTCTCGCTAAAGAGTTAGCTCCCTTGCAAGTCAAGGTAAGTTCTTCCGCAATAAAACCATCAGGCGCATACCTGCCTATACGCAGATATGCAGTTGCCTAATGAAAATCTGAGATGCAAAACTTTTTACCGTATTTTATACATTATTTGAACATAGTCGACATGTGGAGCTTGATGGCATGGCACTAATTTACTCTTGCGTAGTAAAATATAAAAATCTGTAAGCAAATCCATGTATTTTTGTTTCATCATTTTTCTACCAAAATACGCCAAAACGGAAAATGTGGCGTCTTTATTTTATGCTCCCGGACCCCACTAGCACGTTCAAACCCAATCTTGAGTAATGGGAAAAAGCCTCCAGGTACGCGCCTGACCACAACTGTTATTCGTTCTTGTTGATTTTTTAAATTTTGCAAAAATGTTCCTGAGTATAGTTCCTTTTGATACAATGAATATGTTCAGGAATTTAGAGAGATTTCAGAAACAGGTGTAGATGGGATTGGAGAAGAAGAGAAAGGGGGTTTGGGTTGGAAGAGTTGATCGTCTGATAATAGTACTGATACATTCCAAAACGAAAGTAAAATATTCGAATTCAACAGTAAGGAACGTTGCAGAGAAGCAACCTGGTGGACCCCAGTAGTTATACCGCATGTGTTGAACTTAATAGAAAATAGATTTTTAAACAAATTATTCCAGTATCACAGAAGCTTGTTATGCATCATAGTGTAAAACACTTGAAGAAAGATAACTCTTACAGATACACTTTACACATAATGACGATGTTATGTTTCTTCTGATCTTGTTTCCTTTTCCCTTTATTTCCGTATGTTGCTATTGCATACCCGATCAATTGAATTTAGCGTCATTGGTCATCTGTTGTTAATATAGACGAAACATGCCAATGGCTGAATAGACCACACTACTAAGTTGCAGATGGGTTAGATTTGAACAGTTCGCTTACAATTGTTTCCAATTTCCAATTGTTGACACGTTCAGTTTGACACGTTCAGTTTGAATCCTGATATAATATGCATATCTGATCTCGAAGAAAATTATGGATGAACACATTGTAAAGTTTTAATCCATTATTTTCTATTATTACTCTCCACATGTTTTGTCTCGCTGATGCGAGTAACAGTAATGCAGAATATGTAATAGCAAGTTGTCTACTAACACGTTACACATCGGACACTGTTCAGAGCACTCCTGGGGAGTGGTTGCCGGGGTAGAATACAACCATTGCAAATCCCGCTAGAGGCAGATGGGAAGGACCTCCCTCTTCATGTTCATTTTGTCATTTTTTATCATGCTCATTCAAGGTCTTTATCATGACACCGCATATACAAATGTGGAAACGTGGCTCCATCGTAAATGGAGTGTTTACAATAAAATTTGCAGCAACTCTGCAGTTCTGCAGGTTAGAAGGTTCTAGGCCTATTCTCCATATTTTATCTAGATGTAAATGGAGGATGGGCCTGGCATGTTCATCCCTGTTAGGCGCCATTATAACATTTCTTGTGTTGGTGCGCCGTAAAACCACAATTCAATTCAGTTCTATTCAGAGCGACTGAAAGAGAACAGTTTCACTAGTATTGATAATGCAGTATAACATTGGTTCTTTAAATCTGGTATTTCTCTGCTTAATGTCCAAATATCACATGGTGCAGACCTTTTTGCGTGTTTTGGGGTTTACTGTGTTCTATGAAAGCTGCATTTCCTGTTCGAATATACTTATTTTTGTTAAATATACATTCGCATGCTTTAAAATAAGTATAAAAGTCGAACAGGAAATGCAGCTTTCACAGAACGCAGTAAACCCAAAAACACACAAAAAAACAAACATTAATGGCAATGTTAATAAGGAATAAAGACATATGACGTCACAAATAAAAAATTGTTTGACAATAGGGCTACCACCTTGGAACGGTCATTGGTAAAACAAAAGGCCGTTGTGGGTTGAAACCAGGTCCTAGGGGCATCAAACTTCATACTTACCTTATTGTCGTCCCGATCGAATTACCTTCTTGACAGGACATGTCATCTTGCTATAGTAAGTTGTACACAAATTATAGCGACATCTTGTCCACAGATTTGGAAAGAGATACTTAAAAAAGGCATAGAATGACAAACATCAAACGTCACCGTCCTTTTGGGCTTTAAGCTTTAGGTAGACGTCATCATAGGGTCCACAGCCTGTCCGTCATCAAACAATTAAAGAGGAAAGCATAGTGGCGAACTGTAAATTGATAGGTTGCGAAGGTTGTAAATCACGTCACCATAGAATTCTGGTTGTGATAGTCCTTGTCGCGGAAGAGTTCTTAAATTACTTTTATATTTGGAAAGAATATCAGGTTAACGATAATAACATTTTGCAAAGGTTTTACGAAGTGTATGGTAACGGTAGCCCTGATGGAGTAGCTTTTCAGTTATACACGATTACGAATATTAAAGTCCTCAACTCGAGTAAAAGCTCTACGAAAACGAATATTTAACAGGATTAAAACCATTTTTAAAAGGACTGGTAGCCATTATGAGAAGATAAGCATATGCCATTTACGTTCGACGATTTATATGTGAGTTATAACCCGTTTAGGACTAAAGGAATAGTCGCAGAGTTTTGTTTCACAATCTACAGTGTAGTCTCGCTGTCAGGTAAATGGTGAATACTCGATTCCTGACCGTATATCCTAGATAGCCTAGTTGGTATCTTCAGAGCACTAGTACGGTAAACCAGAGACCCTGGGCTCGAATCCCGGTGAGGCACGATTTTTTCACCACCTGTTATGGGGCCCATCCGATATCATTCTGAGAAACACCAGCAGTGGTACTGATTCTCTTGTATAATATGAAAATTCAGAGACGGATTTCAGCCTGGTCTAATATTCGTCTTATTGTATGTTAAAATTGCATATATAATATAAACGTTATGATCATTTAGCAATTATTACCAAAATACCATTTTCCGACTTATTTCCCCAGGTGGGGGCATTGGTAACTTTATTACTATCGTGTACAAATGCAAACGGTGTTTTATTCATTTACATTTCTATTACATTATATGCTGTACTTTATCCCTATATAGGTCTTTGACATGTCACACTCTTCTATTGATCCAGGTAATCATGTGTTGAAGATAAATCGAACCTATTTGACGAATTTGCAAGTTTGCTGTAGCATATTTGCAACATACCTGCTGGATTTAATGACGTATGCTGATAACGCTATCCCATTTGTAAATATATTTATTTTGAACAAACATAGCTATGCTGTAAATACCCACTTGATCCTGGTAATAATAAACGTGTGTTTGCTCTTGCCCGCTGCTTGGTTTGATGAGTGGGGTTCTCTATTTACAGTTAAATTATTTGGTTCTGAAAGTAAAAGGTCTATATGTGTTTAGTGATTATAGTGTTAGGCTTGAATGTTCAATAAACATGCTCTGGTCTACTGGAATAATAAGAAGCGCTTTGACGGTATTAATATATAATTTGTGCCACACTATGAAAACTGATTTTATTAAGTGCCAAATTTAGTTTTTGATTAAGAAGACGAAGCTGCTAATTACTGAAGATTTGATTTCATGTTTTAATATGTTATTATAGAGTAATTTAGTGTACCACTCTGTGTACACAGAACTGATAAAATGTCTAGCAGCAGCAGGCGTTATTATTTTGACAAGGAAATTTTGAAAGAATTACGACTTCGTGTTGAAACAACCGATCCATTGTATTATGGTCAGAAGAAACTGAAAATGCGCGGGAGGGACTTACAATCGCTGCCGTCTGTTCTTTTCACAATGATGGATTTAGAAGTACTAGATTTGAGTCCAGCAAGGGAGTCGTGTTTGAACTTTCGTCTGCCATTGGTTCCACCATCAATAGGTAAATTGATTAATCTTAGAGTACTCATGATAGATACGAATGAACTGTACAGCATACCGAAAGAGATTTGTCTGTTGCATAGCTTGGAACGCTTGTCGCTTAGCAACAACTACCTTAGTACTATTCCTCGTGGATTTGGACGTTTGAATAATTTACGAAGCGTGCATTTAGCGAACAACAAGTTCGATGCATTTCCATTAGAGGTTTGCGACCTTCAAGCTTTAGAATTTTTAGATCTAAGTGACAATCATCTGGTAACACTCCCAGGTGACATCGTTAGAATGAAGACACTCAACACACTACTTCTGCTTTACAACAAATTAATGAAACTACCAGATGAAATTTGCAAAATGGATCTTGAGTGCTTATGGCTCGGAAGTAATCGACTCAAAGAACTACCTCGTCACTTTGGAGATTTAGTTCGTCTTGATTGGGGTTACAGATACACGTCATCGTTCATCGAAAATAATCCACTAATGCACCCACCAATAGAGGTGTGCCGGATGGGTCCTGGAAAAATTGAGGAGTACTTTGCAGAACTGGAGCAGTTGAGATCAGTTACAACTCCGGAGTTTGAACAAGAGGAGATTGACATAAACGAAGCAGACACTACTGATGACGACGTTAATATTAGGGAAGGTGTGGTTACTGAAGTAATGGATGCAGAAACTGAAAGTGTAAATAGTAAAACTACCACTTCCATCAAGGATGAAGAAAGCACAAACGAACTGTTGGATATTTGATAATAAAAATGACAAGGATATATCGAAGATGTCACCAATTACCTGAACAAACAACGAATTTTCGATGGTGACACCATACAGAAATACAAACAAACAATGTGAGAGAAAGCGGAAATTGAAATAAAAACATTCAATTTCACTTAAATGTACTACATGACAGAATATATTGTTTTAGAAAACAAACTGTTCAATACACATGGAATTTGAATGCCAGTATCAGATCATGTGTTTTTTTTTTTATTTTTTTTTTTTATAGATTTTTTATATATTTCACGTTAGTACTGAGAAATCTTGTGCCATACATACCATATATATACATGCATATAATATTACCCGAAATACATCCAGTATATAAATACGAATGTGTGTTTGTAGAAGTGCATTATAATGTTATGATAGTTCCTTTTAACGGATGTATTATGATGGTGTTTTAAGATTTATAAAGTTTTATAATTATGACAATGTTTCACCTTCTTTTCTTCGGATATAAAATGCTGACTGTTCGGAAAAAAACTGATAGGAATATAGAAGAAAAGCTATTCATATAGCGCTGTATTGTCAATTAAAAAACGTACAAAATGTGTTAACAAGAACAGTGATTTTAATAGTATTGGTAGGACATAATAGCATATTCAAAGTATGGATTGATGGTTCGATCATTTATATTACTCAATAAATGTACGTTGTTTACCTTTTCTTGGTGTTAAAAATTAGTTTTAGTCATTCGTTTTAGCAGCTAACGACCATGTGAACGTATGCGATGCCACAGAGTTAAGATTCAGTGTTTATAAGGGGTTTAATGTCGCTTTTAACAATCTTTCAGTCATATCACGAGAGTATCTATATTTTAGAAGTCAGCTTAATGTCCCACTTTATTGCTCTCATTCAAAAAATGTTCCCTGGAGATTCAGTGTTTATAAAACTACATGTTTGGTCAATAACAATATTAAAGCGGTTTTCCTACAAACGTCAATTTGAACAATAACTCTATGTAGACTTGCCAAGAAGTTTGTGAAGCATTTCTTTTCTTATATACTGTTTTCGTCAGGTATGGAACTACTGTTTATAGACAAATTGTTGGTATCCCTAAGGGTACGAACTGTGAATCTCTTGCCACAGATTTGTTTCGTATTGCTATAAAAAGAGATTCATGTTGAATATTTCACCAAATACACATACAGATGTAATTGACGCCTTAAATGCCACCTCTCGGTATCTGGATGACACACTGGACATTGACAACCCTTTATTTTCTACAATGGTTAACACTATCTACCCTAAACAGTTTTGATACTGTCGCTTCTTTTCTTGATTTGAATCCTCTCTATAGAAATATGGAGAAACAATAAGCAAAACCTATGACAAGAGAGATGATTTTAATTTTGATATTTACCTCACTTAGATGGAGATGTTCCTCGAGCAACATCGTATGGAGTCTGTGTTTATAAACTTATTCGTTTTGCTAGAGCTTGTAGACGAGTTGAGGACTTTAATATTTGTAATCTTTGTATTCCATCAGGGCTACCATAACATAAACTTCGAAGAAACGTTGTAGGATTGTATTATCGTAATGGTTACTTTTAACAAATGCAATTTGAAAACGCTTCTGCGACAAGTACTATCACAACCTGACTTCTATGGTGATGTGATTTACAAACTTCGTCAGATCCTTGGTCATAATCACTTTCCTACAATGTTTATTAAACTTGTTACAAGGTTTATCAAAGCAGGTTATGGCCCTATCGTTTTGCACTGCACTGCATGTTTAGTGGTTGACCTATTTATAGTTCGCCACTATGCTTTCCTCTTTGACTGTGCGATGGATTGTGGACCATATGATGACGTCAACCTAAATCTTCATAGGACGGTAGCCTTTGATATCTGGTCTTAAATATTGTCTTGTCGTACCCTTAAGGCGATGTTCATTTATTGCTCTGGCTTCAGCCAAGTCACTGATTTGAGGCTTTCTATGATTTTGTATTATTTTATATCCATATATACATGATCTTAGTAATAGTACCTTGTTTGTTAGAGAGTATAGCTTGGTGACGATTTTTGTATTTTTATTTATATTTACACTGTTCCGTTTTATTGGGATGACAATAGGGTAAGAGTGAAGTGTGGTGTACCCTAGAACCTGGTTTAAACCTCCAGCGATCTTTTTTGCCACTGACAGTTTTAAGGCGGTAGCATTGTTGTCAACCCGTTTGTGTTAATGTCGTCACGCCCCTTGCTTCTTGTTAACATTGTAATTGCTGTTTGTTTAGTGTATGTTTTTGATTGACTGTGTTCTGTGAAAGCTACATGTCCTGTTCGACTCATACCTATGTTTATAATGCTACCATGCTGGAATACTACGTCGCACACCCCACCCCGTCACATTATACTGACACAGGACCGACCAGTCCTATATCTACCCTTTACATGATGAACGTCAAGCAAGGGAGCTAATAGTGTATTTTTATAAAGTCTTTGATATGACCCGACCGGGGATTAAACCCACGACCTCACTCATGCGTGTTAAACACGAGGATGTAAGATGTAGACATAAAATGTTTAAATTGACAACGCAAAATGTGTATTTTTTCTAATTCTTCTTTATGTTAATACATTTTTAAAAAACACGTTGCTTAACCATTCTGACAGAGGTCGTCTTCAAGATTATCCTGAATTTCCCGTGTAGGCTTCATCGGCTTTGCCTGTTGAATAACATGACTTTCCCGTGTAGGCTTCGTCAGCTGTGCCTGTTGAGTATCTTGACTTTCCCGTGTAGGCTTCATCGGTTGTGTCTGTTGAGTATCTTGACTTTCTCGTGTTGGCTTCATCAGCTGTGCCTGTTGTGTATCTTGACTTTCTCGTGTAGGCTTCATCGGCTGTGTCTGTTGAGTATCTTGACTTTCTCGTGTAGGCTTCATCGCCTGTGTCTGTTGAGTATCTTAATTTTCTCGTGTAGGCTTCATCAGATGTGCCTGTTGAGTGTACTCTTTCAAAAAACATTGCAATTGTACATACATACTCCCCTCTGCCCCCCATTTGCCTTTTGCACACGCACTTTTTTCCAACTGCGACCACCTTCTGTATTATGTTTTACCTTATGTAATATCGACATCTTTTATTTTCCTTTTTGACTATTTATTATACGCTATTCGCAACATCTCGTACACTGCTTCGCAGCATTTCGAAGGATTCCATATTGATTTCGTTATCGCGCCTTAGATTCCCGTCATAACAAATTTGCATTCAAATTCAATGTTATCATCCAAATTTTTGCAATGTCATTCAGCGGATTGCTCCATCAATAGTTTATTTACATTAAAGAACCTTCATCTGGATTGTAAAAAAAAAATCCCAACGCAAATTATACATCAACACGTGTGGCTAGCGGCCATATTGTTTACATAGCAACAGTGCACTATTTTCTGTGCCGTTGCCTTCCGGCTAACAGAATGTCAAGATTTTGAACATACCAAAGATCGATATACACATGAGATACGCATAGACAATTGCATATATGCTTATAATGTATTACATACTATCATTTAACCCTTTCGCTGCCACAGTCGAAGACAATGATTTTTGCGACCAATGTTAACCCAGATCAACCTGTCCATAATGTGCATACTGATCAGGGTTTACACTGTACCCACTCTGTAAGAATGTTTTCCATAACACTTTATATACAAAATATCACTGGAAGGTTTGAATTTAAATTCTAGCAGACGACATTTAAAATGTGGGTTAAACGTATAGTAGAGCAGAGGTTGGAAACATTTAGAAGAACATCATAGTTGACATTTCTGTTCATTTAAACGTTATCTTACGTTATCTACAACTTTTCTTATTTACAGACCTAAATAATTGCTTTTTATTCACTGTTAAGCAATACCAGACATTGAAAGGCTAACTTATAATCATAAAGGTTGTTTATAAAGTTATCCAACCAATATGCTTATGGACCAGTTATTAACCCTCTCCACCAACACCTGTACATAAGCATACAACATATAAGGGGAATAACTTGTGAATTATTAGTTCTGCAATATATATATGGATTATTTGCTACTTTACGGCGAAAGAAATACAGCAAGTAATATATCTAGCTAAATAAATGTGTAATTGGTAAGCACGATTAAGCACAGATCATATGACAAATTGTTATGTCTGTGGATATAAATCAATATTTATACATGCAAGCAATCAAATATGATCTATCTAAGATCCTATTGGATTGTTTGCATGTATAATGATCTATCTAAGATCATAATGGATTGTTTGCATGTATAAATTATTGATTTAACATAAATTAAAATGGAAACAACATTAAATACATTAGGCAGTTAACACCACTCAGCAAGTGTGTTGAGGTTTTCACCGGCGTATCCTGATCGGCGGTAATATTTAATAAGCGATATTAATTGCATATCGATTAATCCATCTCGCTCAAGCGTTGGAACTCGTCGTTATCAAAGAACCAATTGCATAAAAGTAGCACTCCAAATAAATAAATCATTAATAATATATTAGCAATTTGATAACACAAATCAGTCATAAACGTGACCTAGTTTTCTTGTTTTCAATCAGTGATATCGATGCAGCATGAAATAAACATTACGATACAGATCTATACGACCCATGCAAATCGATTTTCAGAATAATCGTTATTGCATTTTCTGAGCAAGCTATCAACATTACTAATTAATGTTTAGTTTAAATTCAATTCGTTAAAGCCTGATACCAGATTAGCGATTGCTTAATTAAAAGTTAAATGGATTGATTAACGTTGAAACTTCTTTTTTTAAAGAAACTAACACGCCAAGTAACGGGAAAAAAAATACACTACAAAGCCATTTATCCTAACTCAATCCAGGTGTTCGTGTCATATAATAATGTACATGTGCCGATTAAAAAATATAGGTTTATTCACGGGTCTTAAAATACCGGTGATTGAATATGCGTAAAATTAATTATGAGTTGGTTAATTCGACGCTCCAGTTCTGGGGTTTGGCCTGGTTGGTTAAAGCCGTTTATAGTGTTTCTAAAGAGTTCGGATACTTAAAATATATAAAAGAATATGAGAGCAGACCTTTGGAAACGACCGAACACGATAAATACGAAATATAGCAGTCTCGGTTTGATTGAGACTGTTCATGAACGGTAGTGAAATATGCTTGCTACCGTTCACGCCCCCTAGCTCCGGGTTGAGCAGAACTCAATATTCATAAAGTCAATAATACAGAAGTTTAACCATTTAAGTTATATATATATTTTTTGCATACCGGACAAGGATATTCGTCATTTTACCGGGGCTAGATATTTCCATCTCACCCTATGGTCGAGATAAAATTCACGAGCGCCAACATCCGGTATGCAGGAAAACATGCAAAACTGTAGTAGCTTGCGGCGTCAAAGCACAACATGTCTCTGATATGCAAGAAAAAGAATATATCATGGGTATTCGGTTCAGATAGGGAATTCCAATCTTCGGTATAAGTGTTTTAATCGGTACCTCGGCAGAGCCCCAGTTCCGATAAAAACACTTATACCTCGTGTTGGAATTCCCTATCTTCACCGGATTCCCATGAAAGATTCTTATAATATACCTCGTCATCAGAAGGTTTAGAGACAGTGTACATTTGTTGTAAAATTTACCTGTTGGCAGGATAGCTACTATAAATATTCAGTTACTGAACAGAGCATTTAACAATGTAAGTAAAGAGGTGCGGAATTATAGATTGTATTATATCCACCGATAAGGCAAAACAAAATATCATTTGGCCATGGTAGCCAAGTGTATAGCACGTGTATAGATCGTGGGTTCAAACCTCGCCGGCTCTACTGGGTTACTTCAATGTTTCCGTTATGCAAGACAGCTACCTCATCCATCTAATGACGACGTCACCCGTGCGGTCCTAAACGTGTATCGTAGTCTATCCTCCAAGAACGTTTAAAGAACCATGGAATATATTCGATAGTGAGTAGAGCAGTGTTCCCGGATTTCTATGTATCTTTCCCATATATGGGGCGTTGTCAATGTGTTGATGAGTTAAACAACAATACAAAACTTCAACTTTCTGAATCGCTGTTAACCAAATAATCAATAGTCACAAAGGTCTCACACAGCCTGAGAGACACGTATCAGACTGGAGAATAAATCAAGGCTTAAATACACTAAATATTTCTACATGGCCTTCCATTGTTATCGGACCAGGTTTAAAAACACGACGAATACACAAATCTCATATGGATACTGGGAAACGTACTGCTTCATGAAGATCGTGTCTGTTATTTAAAAAAAGTCAAGAAGAAAAAGGGGTGCTTAGTAACTTATAAGAAAGTATTTTCAACAAGTTTACAAACACTGGGACAAATGTCAATGCTCAGCCCCTCTCTCATTCAAGATATCAACTACATGTCCAGAATACAGATATAGTCCCTAAACAACAGCAATGTTTTAACAGATTAGCACTCTTTTATATACATCTCCTTTCGAAAGCTCGAGGCGAGCATATCCGGTTCACTTGGAGTAATTAAACCATAACATACAATCCTCGAAGTTCCCGCATAGCGGATGATTAAAGATGCATACCTTCTATCGTTCTCGTCTGCCAGAGTATCAGTTAATCTAGTAGATTTAAACATATTTTATTGCCATATATATACAAGTACAATGCAATCGGGTCGGGCCACAAGTGCTACTCACATTGGTTACGACTCTTCCCTAAGATGTGAGAATGGAAATGGATTTGATAGTCGCACCAACAGCTACGGTCATATGGCGACCTTTCCAATTACAATGGATTCCATTGGCGGAGAAAGACCCCAGGTGCTCCTCCGGGCAATTTTCGTGCTCGGGCGAGCACCTGGGTAGAACCAACGACGTTCCGCAAGCTAACTGGATTGCTTCCTCATATGCAGATTCCTAGGCCCATGAGGGATCGAACCAACAGCGGTGAGAGGCACGTGATCTCAAGTTATGGCCCTGTCACACTATAACGTTTTAGACAACGTATGCCGACGTATGAAAATTTTATCAAACACGCTGGCATACGTTGAAAATGAATTAAAAAATCAATTGGAAGCCTCCTTTTAACGTATACATAGCGTATTGCTAACGAGTTGAACGAATATATAACCTATGTTTAAAGTATGAGTAACTTATTCATAACTTGTCCCTAACGTTTACATAACTTATACAACTTTTACAAGCGTGTGACAGCGTGTGCCCAGCGTACCTCTAGCGTTCATGACTTATGCGGAACTTATGCGCAACGTTAGTCTAACTTATGACTATCTTATGCATAGCCACCATATATATAACTGAACCCAAAACGCTGGCAATTACGCTACCTGTAAGTTCTAAACACGTTCCGTAAGTTTTAAACACGTATTTAACACGGTGAGTAATTCTAGGATCGTCAGACATACGTTCAATACGTCAATATACGTTGTGGAAAGGTCAGATATAAGTTAATGATAAATTAAAGCAGAGCTTGGTCCTAAATCAACAAATCCGCTTTTGATATGTTTTTAAGTATTAAATATCATTATAAATACGATTATTACTATGCCATTGATGTATGTTCAGTAAAAATATGTTTTTAAAGATAAAAATCGAACAGGCGAACAGGCATTGCTAAAATATCGAAAAAAATCTAAGGGGAAAAACTCTTTCGCGAATTACCGGAAGTGACGTCATTGGGAACAAACTATTTTTTGTTTACATTGGGACACAGGATCTGGTCACTTTTAATTTTTGCCTTCTATTATTATAATTGTCTATAGACAATTATAATAATAGAAGGCAAAAATTAAAAGTGACCAGTTCCTGTGCATTGGGACTGAACGCAAAACAGTATACGTTGTGTGAAAATGCGAGAATTAAGCGATCATGATACCGAGTCAGAGGAAATGCCCGTGATAAGACGGTTACACAATGTGCAATCTTACGATTTTGAGCCAGAATACGTGTCTGAGGACGAAAATACATCGGATTCATCAACTGATGATGAAGTCGAACGCGGTGCAAATGGAGAGCTTGTAAAGACTATCGTGTCATGTCATTCGTTACGTTCAGCGGTTCATTACACTATTCACTAATCTAACAAAATAGTGTCTTTATACACTGACAGCAACAACAAACAAAAAACAACGTAAACATTGTTTTCATCGAAATCTGACAGTAAGTCACCCGCAACACTGCAATATCTTGGTACATACACAATAACCGCGAAATGTAGTATATTCCGAATGAATGGACCTGGTCTAAATACGAGCGTCAGGTTTTTTTTGCCGATAAGTAGACATGGAACAAATATATTTATTAGATATTATCCATAATTGATAAAAAAATTAATGAAAACAATAAATGAAACAGCATATAATTTGTATAGTGTTATATATTTGCCATAAGTCGCCATTAACACCAAACACTCTAGGAGCGGTGTTTGTAATATGACACGCTCTCTAGTCTCCACTGCCCCCAAATATCAATACAGACTAATCAAATACTGCGGTGCACTATTGAAGTACAGCCTAATTAGGGTACATACGTCGGTATATCACAAAAGCACGCAGCATTTAGAGAAATCTAGTTTTATGATATATTTCCTGTTTATTGCAATTACTTGAGCGGTGTAATACCGCCGAGGGCAGACGCGTATTGCACAAGACGGATATATCACATGATATGCGAGCTCTAATTGTCGCACACAAAGACAGAAAAATACTATGATTTAAATAATATAGCCAAATGTATTATGAGCACGATATAGACAGTTAGTAAGTATACTTACTCATGTATATTTACTCCTGATATACAGATCGAAAACAGACCAAACATATGAAATTACCATAATATAAAGTATATTATTCTATTATACTTGTTTTACTTATTGCACGAGCTAAGAGGCGTTATTGTTGTTGCTTTGCCATAAAACATTACTGAATTAATATGAAAGCTAGTAATATTATTCATTTTCTGCCTTGTAATAGATATCCATGAAACATTTTGTATTTTTTTCCAAATCCATAGACCTATTAATGGTGAAATACAAATCATGTTTGAAGAATTAGATCACAAAATAACACACGGTGAAATAAGCAAAGCATGTAGGGAATTAGGTTTAAACCGTTCAGGAGGGCCAGATCTTGTCATTAACGAAATTTTTAAGTATGGGATCAACTATTTAATTGGTTATTTAAGTAAATTGTTCAACAAAATCTTAGACCAGGGCTATTTCCCAGAAAAATGGTCAGAAGGTTATGTCATACCATTGCACAAAAAAGGGGATGTTAATAAACCGGAAAATTATAGAGGCATAACTTTACTTAGTACTTTGGGAAAACTTTTTACAAGGATTTTAAACAATAGATTAAACGAATGGGCGGATAAATATCAAGTTTATATAGAAGCACAAGCTGGTTTTAGAAAACATATGGGAACTATTGATAATATATTTATTGTACACGGTGTAATATCCCATTTGTTGAATGATAACAAAAAATTATATGTCGCCTTTATTGATTTTACCAAAGCCTTTGATTTTATTGTAAGAGATATTTTATGGTATAAACTCATAAAGACTGGGGTCAGAGGAAAAATCTTAGAAGTTATTAAATCTATGTACAAAAATGTAAAATCACGTGTTAAATATGAGAATCAGTTGAGCGAAGAGTATACATGTTTTCTGGGAGTCGCTCAGGGTGAATGTCTGTCACCTTTTTTGTTTTCCATGTATCTGAATGACCTTGAAGAAACTTTTATTTTAAAAGGATATACGGGAATTGATATGGGTATGTTAAAGTTGTGTTTACTTCTTTACGCTGATGACATAGTTATCTTTTCAGAAAACGAGAGCGGTTTACAGGATGGTTTAAATATTTTGAGTGATTATTGTACTAAATGGAAACTTACTGTAAATGTGAATAAAACAAAAGTTATGGTGTTTAAAAAAGGTGGGAGAAACAGAAGAAATATACATTTTATCTATAATGGTTCACAACTTGACATTGTCAACAAATTTACGTATTTAGGGATAGTTTTTACAACTGGTGGGTCTTTCAGAGAAACCCACGAGGCACTAGCGGGACAAGCTCTCAAAGCAATATACAAATTAAAATCATATGTGTATAAATTTCATGATATATCTGTGAGTCATATGTTAGATTTATTTGATAAACTAATTTTACCTATTTTGAACTATGGGGCTGAAGTTTGGGGGTTTTCAGAGGCTAAAGTAATCGAACGAGTTCATTTACAATTTTGTAAACATTTATTAGGAGTAAAAATTCAAACTCAAAACGATTTTATTTATGGAGAGTTAGGAAGAACTACATTACAACAATATAGAATGAAAGCTATTATTCGTTATTGGTTTAAACTTTTGAAATGCAATGAGTTAAAATATATTAAAATTACATATAATACACTGTTAGCAGACTTAGACAAATATCCAAATAAGATTTCTTGGGTGAGATCTGTGAAAAATGTTCTTGAAAGATTAGGATTTTATGATGTATGGTTTTTTCAAGGGGTGGGAAATGTAAATAGTTTTCTTTCTCTATTTACTCAGAGATTAAATGATACTTTTGTACAGAAATGGAACGAAAATTTATCAAATTCAACTAGAGCAAATTGTTACATTTTATTCTCGGAATTCAGTTTTAAACCCTACTTAGATAACGTTACTATCAAAAAATTTAGATTAGCGTTAACTAGACTTAGAGTGTCATCTCACAGACTTGAAATAGAGACTGGAAGGTGGCACAAACCTACAAAAATACCACTTTCAGAAAGAAAATGTAAACTTTGTAATTCTTTAGAGGACGAATTTCATTTTATACTAGAATGTCCACTTTATTATGATTTTAGAGAGGTGTATATTAAAAAGTTTTATTGGAAAAGACCAAATATACCCAAATTTATAGAATTGTTGCAATCAAAAAATGTTAAAATTGTTAGAAATCTCGCTATTTATATTTTTAAAAGCTTTCAAAAAAGAAACGAAACTTACGATATAATATAGGGGAATTCCTCCTCTTACTTGCTTATTTATCATATAAAGTCAATGACATATCTGTCTGATGTAAAAAGTCATATACTTTTTTACTTTGATGTAAGCCTTACCTTAAGAAAATAAGAAAATAAAAGGTTATAACGATTATATGTATAATACATGTTTGAAATGAATATATTCATACTAGTAATACTGTTAAAACTGATGACTGCTAACCATTGACTGTTTAATTATAAATATTATGTGTATTTTGTATTGTATACTGATAGGCCATTTGGTCTTTTGTATTAATAAAGTTTATCTATCTATCTATGTTGATAATATATATTTATAACACTATTGGCAGAAGGGGTTTATAATTTAAAATTATTAAAATTAAAATTTGGGAACAAAGACACAGTGTTTATTTCACCGGATTCATTTAAATTTATATGCTGAACGTTCTTAGCAATATTTTAAAAAATGACGGCTACATATTATTAGCGCCGTCAACTCTTCATTGATTCACGTAAAGACGCATGCTCCTAATTCAACAGCTAAACATTCACGGTGTATATAAAGATCTAAGACTATACACCTTTCTTCAAATTATCATACGTATACCCGATGAGGTGCTAAGATAATTGAACATAAATTTCAATCTTACTTCATGTATGAATTTCCTCCTCAACGCCGGTCGAATAGGCGAATACAACTTGCTTGGAGACGGCGGGGTAATGCACTTCTCATTTTTATAGTCAAATATCGTTGGTACCGCTGTTGATTTTAATATGCATGGCCTTTTATTCTCCAAATTCAAAGATAATGAAACCAAAGGATGCACTTCCCACGAAGTCAACACTTCCCACGAAGTCAACTCAAAATGTTTGCTACAAACTCGCGCGTCTTTCGTAGGTTCCCACTTTCTCGACGAGTGGGGCGATTTTCTTCGGTAACGGTCTAACCACATTTCAGATCTTAATATATCATTATCTCGATTAGGGAAACGAAAGAAACTTAGGTTATTATCTTGTCCTTCTTTATGCAAACGTTTTCACCCAGCAACAGCACACGGCATTTTTAACAAGTACCATAAAATGTAATCCTACATAGACAATACTATACAACTCAATGCGACACAGCTAATCGTTTGGTACCAATGACGTCACAGGATCACGTGACACTTACCAGGGCGAAACTCGAAGCGTGTGCGCTATGAGAAAAAATTGGCTACTGTGAGAAAACGGGACAACCAATAAGTGTAAGATTTGAACAGATTGTATATTATATATATATATTTCCGAATATATACTCAAAAGACACGCCATATTTCACCTTTAACAGTACGTTGCTCATAGGTTAGGAAAAAGTTTCACAAACGCTACACAATCGCCAAGCTGGTTGCCGACGTATTTCGACGGATGCCAACTTATGTGTAACTTACTTGTAGCGTATGTAAACGTGTGCATAACTAGCCTGTCACGTACCTCTTACTTATGCTTAACTTATAAACAACACGTCGGCATACGCTACAAATTTTGTGCATGCATACAATTTTTGACCGGCATCGGCGTACGACAACCTATGCCAGCGTATTTCGGCGTGCTCGTAACTTGTGTAAAACTTATCCCTAACTTATTTGACGTACACCAGCGTGTTTCCCAAATTTCTCGTACGTCGGCGTACGCTGATGCTATACGCCGTAGTGTGACAGGGCCATAATTAGAAACTCTAACCACTCGGCCAAGGACGCCCCTATGAGATGTGAGAAAGAATGTTATCAGACCAGATTAGTATTGATTTATACCAAGGGACGATTAAGTATGCGTTCCAATTGAAAATTAGACATGCTGTAACAAAGGATAGAAATGAAAGATCCATTAGATGCATTCAACATGCGCTTGCAGTCAAGACAACAAACAAATACATCATTAAAACCCGATTACCATCATGTATACCATGCAGAACAATAAACTGGTAGTAAAGAATCAGCAATCAAGTCAATGATATTGGGTGCATTGATTTCTTACGCCACAAGAGTGATGAGATGGACATTTGAATGGTTCACCTTACTTAAAGGTACCATGTGACTTATGGTAAACGCATTCATTCCTAACGGGGTTTTTCTTAACACATGTGTCACAGTCGAACCGGAAATTTAGCATATAATGAACACAGTCAACCAAAAGCACAAACATAAAAGGGTTCTGGACAATAGGGCTACCAACTTCGAACGGTCGGTTGCAAAAAGGGGGCGGTCGGGGTAATTTATATCAGGTTCTAGGTGCCCCAAACAGTTAATTAGGTTCATAATGAAGAAAACTAGTGAAATGTGAACAAGTATGGCATGTGTAAACATAGTCGCAAAAGACAGGTATGCGCGAAAGAGATGCGCATAAACAACTGTATGAAGTGTCATTAATGTTAGATATAGCAAGTCAAAAATGTAATAAAAAGATTTTTGACAAGCTCCAGAAATGTTGACATACTGGGTCTTTGTGAAACAATTGCAATTGCAATAGCAGCTCGAAAACAGAAAATAGATTGTCCTATGTACACCGTATTTCGTAAATCTGTAAATTTGGTAAATGTTGGGCATAGTATAGTTGATATATATATATATATGCTTACGAATTGTTATACGCCCTGTGTGTATATCACAGGGTCCTCCATGGTGTTATATAAAGTTTGTCCGGTCACCTGACTTTCCATAGCTCTAAGTTGAGCCTCAATGGAAAACTATTCGGCAAATTCTTTTAGCAACTTATTTTAAACAAACTTACGCATATCAGTACTTTTGGTACTTTGATTATATTTTGTGAAGATAGGTCAGAGCATCATAAAAGAAAAAAAGAAATGTGAGAGATAAAAACTCTTTCTAATTCAAGGGCGTGAACTCACCAATTAAATTAAATTAAATTATTTCGGTGTTTCCTGACATACTATATAACAATTAAAAGAAATACAATTATCGTTTTAAAAATCGACCGTCATATATAACTGACGTCATTAATCCCGGCATTAATCCGTCTCAGAATACAAGAACATATATCCAGCCAGATCAAACACAGCCAACTATATTTAGAT
Organism: Cyrtodaria siliqua; assembly: GCA_037043455.1. Classification (NCBI taxonomy): domain Eukaryota; kingdom Metazoa; phylum Mollusca; class Bivalvia; order Adapedonta; family Hiatellidae; genus Cyrtodaria; species Cyrtodaria siliqua. The sequence continues at coordinate 38,342 of JAWPHD010013463.1, read as the reverse complement.
CCTGGTCACCCGTGAATGTGCCTTCACATGTGAACAATGTTGAGAATCCGATTATTACGGAGACGCTACCAACTCAGCGACGGGAACGATCCCATGTTTCACGTGCAGCGAACAGAAGTACAAAACGGTCAAGTTCAGCTAAACCGTATAATAAGAAAGAGTTAAGCGAGTCAATAAGTCGCGAGCGGGAACCACGTATTTCTATATTTAGCCAAACAGTTGGAAATAAGAACCATGACAAATCTGAACATAAATAGGTGGACGCTGAGAAGGTGAAGCTGCGTTTTGCGCTTTTGAACATTCAAGGTTTGATTACAAAGAGAACGAATAAACTGAAAAGTATTGAACTGGATGCAATTTTTAAATCGAACGATATAGTATTGCTCACTGAAACGTGGACCGATGAATTTTCCGATGTTAATGTTGATAGTTTTGAGTGTTTCGTGTTACATAGGACTGAGAATAAGAAATCATGTTAGCGTAACTCGGGCGGGATAGCAGAAAACATTAGACACGAGTTTGTTTCGAAGGACACATTGGTATTTGTCAGTGATGATGATATTATCTGGGTCAAAATTGAGGGTCAAAGATTATCTTTTAGTAGTGATTTATATGTTTGCTTAACCTATGTATTACCCGATGACAGCAGCCGCCAGGCAATGGTTGAAACCAATATTTTTGATCGTTTGTTAGAATATATTGCATATATTGAAAATGAAAGTATAAATGAGTGCAGAATGCTAATTTTCGGTGACTTTAACAGTCGTACATCCACACACTGTGATTACGTCATAAACGATAACAATGTTCATATGCGTATGCTACCTGATGATTATATTTCTGATGTTGAATTGCTACGTTTTTCTGAGGATAAAGGTCATGTAAATAATAATGGGTTACTGCTACTAGACTTATGCAAACAGAGTTCTTTACGCATTTTAAACGGTAGATTTGGTAATGATAAAGGGATTGGTCGCTATACATTTGTTGGTAGTAGGGGAAGTTCATTAGTTGACTATGTGTTGTCTTCACAAAATCTATTTTCACATGTAAGTGAGTTCGAAGTTGGCGAACCAAATATTTTGTCGGACCATTGTTTAGTAACATGCTCCTTAGATTTTTCTAAACCAAACGTAGAGGCGTCGCCCATCAACAATGATTATGAACGATTACGTTATAAGTATGTATGGAGCAACAATAACAAAAATGTTTTTATTGAGAGTTTCAGTAAAGCAGACATAAATGATAATTTGATTGCTTTAGATGGCAAATTAGAACATTGTATGACTGATGAGGATATTAATTCATGCATTCAGGATTTCAATGCCATTATTGAAGATGTGTCTTCACCAATTTTTAAACGCAAACTTAATTATAACGACAATGTTAAAGCTGATATTCCCGTATTTAATAATTCAAAAGAAAACCCATGGTATAATGATGGGTGTCATGAAAGCAAGTTTTATTTTTTTCAAATGTTAAATAAATATAGAGAAAATAAAAGCGACATAAATAGAATTAATATGGTCAAAGCTCGGTCACACTATAAATGTATTGTTAGATATTGTAAGACGGAGTATGATCGAGTCAAAACAGCTACTTTTGTAAACGCAAGATATAAAAATGCAAAGTTATATTGGAATATGTTAAAAGAATCATCAGGACTTAAGCCAACAAATATACCATTATCTGCGTTTGAACAATATTTTAAAGCAGTCAATAGTCCTGATGATGAGTTCTATGCTCCAGATGAAGATATTTTACATTTTAATGAACGTTATGAAAATAACGAATTTAATATCATGTTTGAAGAGTTGAATGTATATTTCACTGTGAATGAGATTGAAAAATCAATTAAGCAACTAAATTCAAATCGGTCCTCTGGGCCTGACATGTTATTAAATGAATTTTTCATTCATGGTAAAACTATTTTATCACCAGTTATTTGCAAATTGTTTAATAAAGTGTTTGAGGTTGGTTATTTTCCAGAGGTCTGGTCAGAAGGGTATGTTATTCCTTTACACAAAAAGGGCAGTATTAATGATGTAGAAAATTACCGAGGTATCACGTTATTAAGCTGTTTGGGTAAATTATTTACACGTATATTGAACAATAGATTATCTGAGTGGGCAGAAACATACAGTGTTCTTATTGAAGCACAAGCTGGATTTAGAGCGCACATGAGTACTGTGGATAATATATTTGTTTTACAGGGTTTAATTACACATATTTTAAACCAGGGAAAGAAATTGTATTGTGCATTTGTCGATTTTACTAAAGCCTTTGATTATGTTGTGCGTGATAATCTATGGTATATATTAACTAAGTTCGGTATTCGGGGAAAGTTTCTTGATATTATTAAATCGATGTATTCATGTGTTAAGTCTAAAGTGAAATATTGTAACCAATTGAGCGATGAATTTTATTGTGTTATTGGCGTTAGGCAAGGGGAGTGTCTATCCCCATAGTTGTTTTCCATGTATTTAATTGACATAGAAGATGACTTCATTCATAGTGGTCTTGAAGGGCTTGATATTAATATGTTTAAGATGTTTATGCTTTTATATGCAGACGACATAGTTTTGTTTGCTAATACTGCAGTAGAGTTACAAGATGGACTTAATATATTATCTAATTATTGTAAAGAATGGAGATTAAAAGTGAATTGCACTAAAACAAAAGTAATGGTGTTTAGAAAAGGTGGAATATTACCACACAATTTAGTTTTTAATTATGATGGCGTTTCATTAGATATAGTTAGCAAGTTTACATACTTAGGTATAGTTTTCTCTATGGGAGGATCTTCATCAGCGGCAGAAACTACCCTTGCTGGTCAAGCACAAAAAGCTATTTTTAAAATGAATAGGTATTTGTATAAATTTACATTTGTATCACCAAAACATAAATTAGATTTGTTTGATAAATTGATAACTCCAATTTTAAATTACGGAAGTGAGGTGTGGAGATTCGTACAAGCTATATCAATTGAAAGAGTGCATTTACAGTTCTGCAAAAATATTTTGGGTGTTAAAAAGACAACACAAAATGATTTTATATATGGGGAATTTGGTAGAACATCATTTATTACAAGTAGATATTTTATAATTGTTAAATATTGGTTAAAAATCATGAGCGTACATGAACGTAAATATATAAAAATAGTGTATAACATGATGTTAAATGACTGTGAAATATATCCTCGAAAAAAAAAACTGGGTTTCACAGTTGAAACACTTATTGCCCTCTCTTGGGTTTTATGATGTATGGTTACAACAAAGTGTTGGTAATTGTAATTTATTTCTTGCAGTATTAAAGCAACGGTTAAATGACAATTTTGCTCAAAGTTGGCATAGTCGATTAGATATCTCCACCAGAGCAGTGTTTTATAGGAGCTTTGCATCTTTTCAGTTTCAACCATATCTTGATAATATAAATATTTTCAAAATGTGTCAAGCACTTACCAAATTACGGGTGTCATCTCATAGGTTGCAAATTGAAGCGGGAAGATGGGTTAAACCAAACAGAATTCCTGTTATTGATAGATTATGTTTATTTTGTAATAAACTTGAAGATGAATTTCATTTTGTGTTGGAATGCCAAACCTATACTGTCTTAAGAAAGCAATACATTCCACAATATTTTTACAAGAGGCCAAACATGATGAAATTTTTGGAATTACTAAATTCACAAAATAAAGTATATATTCACAAGCTTTGTACCTTTGTTTTAAAAGCATTTAAATTACGAAACGAAACATTATATGGAAATTAGTAAATATAGGTAATTTATTTTACCGAATGTGTTATGAAATGTATGGTTCAGTATTTATTTATATTATGTAGTTACGCCTCTCAATGCTTAAGTCCACTTAACAAATGATAGAAATTGTTGTGCGCAGTGAGTGCGTAAGTGATTGAGTGAGTGCATGCGTGCGTGCCAGTATACGTGCATTTTCCTGTGACTGTCTAAGATGAGCAAAAGTTCTTGTTTGTAAAATCCTACACTGTTGCATGTTTTATGTAACTGTATATTGTATCCTCACGGGCTTTTAAGCCTATTGAATTTGGAAATAAAGTTATCTATCTATAACCTTACATGTGTTGAAAATGGCGTAAAACGCCATACAAACAAACAAACAAACAACAAACAAACAAAGTAAAGGAACGTAAGAGCATACTTCCGTTTCCATTATTTTATGTGTTGTCATTGTATATATGAATAAGTTGTAAATAAAGATAAGAAAGATAGGTTTCAACCATTTATCGTTATTCATAGAGATTTTTATCGTTATTCTATATCAAATATATATCTTTTCAACTCGGTATTGGTTGAATATTTACAAATTCAAATATAACATATAATATCGATGTATATCTTAGGATTTTGATCTGAATACAAATTACCTGACGGGTTGAATCTTGACGTAACCTTATACGATGTGCATTACTATATTTAACCTTTATAATGTGTTTTAAGGTCGTAGTATTCTTGCATTCAATCGTTACAACACATTACAAACTGTTAAAGATCCCGGAAACTCAATAGATGTAAATGGAAATTTGATAAACAAATGCATAAGCGTTTTGTGATCGAGAGAATTGCCTGAACACGTTCTGCAAAGGGGGTGAACATTATTATGCCTTAACACGTTTTATTTAGATAGGTTTGATCAAATTGAATATATTACATTTGCATGTAAAACTGATATAAAACGTGCTGATTTTGCGTGTATTGAATACTATCCTACTGTCCGTCCGTCCGTCCGCCCTCCCTCCCACCTTCCTTCCTTCCTTCCTTCCTTCCTTCTCCTTCCTTCCTTCCTTCCTTCCTTCCTTCCTTCCCTTCCTTCTCTTCCTTCCTTCCTTCCTTCCTTCCTTCCTTCCTTCTTCTTCCTTCCTTCCTTCCTCCTTCCTTCCTTCCCTTCTTCCTTCCTCCCTTCCTTCCTTCCTTCCTTCCTTCCTTCCTTCCTTCCTTCCTTCCTTCTTCCTTCCTTCCTTCCTTCCTTCCTTCCTTCCTTCCTTCCTTCCTTCCTTCCTTCCTTCCTTCCTTCCTTCCTTCCTTCCTTCCTTCCTTCCTTCCTTCCTTCCTTCCTTCCTTCCTTCCTTCCTTCCTCTTCCTTCCTTCCTTCCTTCTTCCTTCCTTCCTTCCTCCTTCCTTCCTTCCTTCCTTCCTTCCTTCCTTCCTTCCTTCCTTCCTTCCTTCCTTCCTTCCTTCTTCCTTCCTTCCTTCCTCCTTCCTTCCTTCTCCTTCCTTCCTTCCTTCCTTCCTTCTTTCCTTCCTTCCTTCCTCCTTCCTTCCCTCCCTCCCTCCCTTCCCTCCCTCCTCCACCTCCTCCCTCCCTCCCTCCCTCCCTCCCTCCCTTCCCTCCCTCCCTCCCTCCCTCCTTCTTCCTTCCTTCCTTCCTTCCTTCCTTCCTTCCTTCCTTCCTTCCTTCCTTCCTTCCTTCCTTCCTTCCTTCTTCCTTCCTTCCTTCCTTCCTCCCTCCCTCCCCTCCTCCCTCCCTCCCTCCCTCCCTCCCTCCCTCCCTCCCTCCTCCCTCCCTCCCTCTTTCCTTCCTTCCTTCCTTCCTTCCTTCCTTCCTTCCTTCCTTCCTTCCTCCTTCCTTCCTTCCTTCTTCTCTTCCTTCCTTCCTTCCTTCCTTCCTTCCTTCCTTCCTTCCTTCCTTCCTTCCTTCCTTCCTTCCTTCCTTCCTTCCTTCTTCCTTCCTTCCTTCCTTCCTTCCTGCCTGCCTTCCTTCCTTCCAATTGTCGAACTTGTCCGATAATTAAATTTATTAAAAATCTGAAACCCTTTACGGGAATGGAGGCGATCTTGATAAATAACGGGTGCCAGTCCAACTATTAAAGTTAACAAGAACGAGTTCACCGACGGATTGACGAATTACGGTCAGACTACGACGGACAACGGCCAGCTTTGCCAGTAGTGCTAATATAATTATGATGACAATCAGAACGATTTGTTTTAATAGGCTAGTGTTAAAGAACTTATTTTCTGGAAAAAAAATTATTCTTAAATTCCAGTGAAGGGTAGTATATTTGTATTCTCTTAACACCAAGCAAGAAAGTACCCTATAACTTCTTGTATATTGCATTCATTCACAACAAACACCAATTAACAGTTCTTTAGTCTTAAGTGTTTTCAGTTTTACAAGTGCATTCCATTTTTTCCCCTCTTCATCGGCTTTGTCCGTGGATTCTGTCCATCCTCCTAGTGCAGATGTAGTTCGATATCAGGCATCCTCGTACAACGCCGTATGGGTTGGATCTCGGTGGCGATGGCACTTCTTCTGAGTCCATTCTTGAATTTTCCTTCACGACCATCGACTCTGCGACCCTCTCATACACTCTTCCCACCTCGCTCCGTGTCTTTTGAAAGCACGGTTTAAATCGACACACCAGTTAAATGTTCTGTATGTCCTGTCTGAAATTAAAAATATATGTATCCAATTACACATTAACTATTTCTGAAACGTCTCTGAAAGGCCTTATTTATATTGTCACTATTAAGTACATTCTTTTTGTAACGTGAGTTGCAATGAATACGGTATAACATCTCCAATAAAGGGTCAGGGGAAAGGGGAACTAATACCTAAGGAACGAGGCCCTCCCATGGGGGTCCATGTTCCCTTGTTCCTGAAAATATGACCCAATGTTCCCTTGTTTTCAAAAATATTTGCTTTACTTTCGCTGAAAATATGACACAATGTTCCCTTGTTTTCAAAAATATTTTGCTTTGTTCCCCAAAAATATTTTTCCAATGTTCCCTTGTTCCCAAAACTATTACCAATAACAGACAATGCGCCCTTGTTCTCCAAAAATAAAATGTCATGTTCCCTTGTTCCCCAAAACCCTTGGGAGATCCTCAGGAACGTAGTAAAATCAGGCTGACTGAAACCAGGAAAAGTTTCAAGTTTCCTCATTAGATACAACATCAATTAAAAATACACAACGATCATCATTCAAGGAAACCATACTTTTGGCTTTCTTGCAGTTGATAATCATTGAATGTGTGGCCGCCAAACAAGGTATGGAAGTAATTAAAGGTGAGCCCATCCGTGTTCCTACACATACAACGTAGCCTTGTACGAGATGTGAAATCTTGAATAAGGCCAACCAAAACATGCGCTTGGTTTGTTCATAAAGCTTCTTAGCAATATCTTAACTTAAGTCAAATTGTATTAATTTTTAAACACCTTTTTCTATCGATTAAGACGTTTTCTTAATGTTTTTTTTTTTAAACATATTTATTTTAAAAATCGATTGCGAAACAAATTCTTTCAACTTAGATTAATCACTCTCGATGGCTTCCTGGGTAGAACCAGTACTAAGCAATGTGGATTAATTATCTTGCTCAAGGATAAATAACGTGGCCGCGACGGAGGATCGAACCCACGACCTCTCGATCAGGAGTTCGGCGCTCTCTACCACTGGAACACGCACTCCACATGTTCTTATTGTTGCTAATAAAGTTATGGATAAATAAATTCTACAGATAAATATTTTTTCTTAAAATATATGGTTTGTAGTGTTCCTGAGAGGTTAATAAGGATATTAAAAATAGAGTAAAAATCTTAAATGTTGACTTAAGTAATATTTTCCACTTAAGTTGCTTTATGAACACGGGCCCTGGTTGCCTTTTCCCGACCTACCCACGAAAAAGACCCTTACACAAAACACTATATAGCAATTCCATATCATTTTTCGTGTTGCTATCTTCCGATTTGTTACTTCCTTAATTTCATTAGCTTGTAACTGCGAAAATAAGACATACCAAACTACGAACAATGGTCAGAAACAATTCATTTTTTTAAAGGATGGCCTAAATGCGTAATATCCAGACTTCCTCGTCGAACATGGTGCGTCAACAATAATGCACCTTGTTACAATTATTAGAGGCATATAATTATTTATTTCCAAACAAAGTGTATTACCGAAATTTACCTGTAAAACATGTACCGGTTTTAGATTTTTATAAGGGTAATTCACATTCCCATTATCTCACGTGGGGGAATGGATCCTTGGTATATATTCTATAAACGACTATTATATCATATATTTTACGTAAACAAAGAAAAAAAATGTTATCACATGCAAAAATGTTAGGTTTATATCTATACAGCTCGATATATGAGAGAATGCGTGTATACTGGGATAAATGAGTGGTTCGGTGTTAGATCTATGAGAGACTGTGAGCATACTGGGATACATGAGTGGTTCAGAGTTAGATCTATGAGGATCTGTGGTGCATGTTGGGATAAATGAGTGGTTCAGAGTTAGATCTATGAGAGAATGTGTGTATTTTGGGATAAATGGGTGGTTCAGAGTTAGATCTATGAGGGACTGTGTGCCTGTTGGGATAAATGGTGGTTCAGAGTTAGATCTATGAGAGAATGTGTGTATACGGGGATGAATGAGTAGTTTAGTGTTAGATCTATGAGAGACTGTGTGCATACGGGGATGAATGAGTGGTTCAGAGTTAGATCTATGAGGGACTGTGTGAATGTTGGATAAATGGGTGGTTCAGAGTTAGATCTATGAGAGATTTGAGCATACTAGCATACATGAGTGGTTCAGAGTAGATCTATGAGGGACTGTGTGAATGTTAGGATACATGAGTGGTTCAGAGTTAGATCTATGAGAGACTTGTGCATGTTGGGATAAGGTGTGATTCAGAGTTAGATCTATGAGGGACTGTGTGCCTGTTGGGATAAATGGGTGGTTCAGAGTTAGATCTATGAGAGAATGTGTGTATAAGGGATGAATGAGTAGTTTAAGTGTTAGATCTATGAGAGACTGTGTGCATACGGGGATGAATGAGTGGTTCAGAGTTAGATCTATGCGAGACTGTGTGCATGTTGAGATAAATGGGTGGTTCAGAGTTAGATCTATGAGGATTGTGTACATGCTGAGATAAATGAGATGTCGGTTTAAGATCTATGAGAGACTGTGTGCATATAAGGATAAGTGAGTTGTTCAGTTAAGATCTATAAGAGACTGTGTACATACTGAGATAAATGAGTGGTTCATAGTTAGATCTGTGAAGGAGCGTGTACATGTTGTGATAAATGGGTGGTTCAGAGTTAGATCTATGAGGGAGTGTGTACATGCTGGGATAAATGAGATGTCGGTGTAAGATCTATGAAAGACTGTGTGCATGTTGGGATAAATGAGTGGTTCAGAGTTAGATCTATGAGGGACTGTGTGCATGTTGGGATAAATGAGTGGTTCAGTTTTAGATCTATAAGAGACTGTGTACATACTGAGATAAATGAGTGGTTCAGAGTTAGATCTGTGAAGGAGCGTGTACATGTTGGGGATAAATGGGTGGTTCTGAGTTAGATCTATAAGGGACTGTGTGCATGTTGGGATAAACGAGTGGTTCAGTTTTAGATCTATAAGAGACTGTGTACATACTGAGATAAATGAGTGGTTCAGAGTTAGATCTATGAGAGACTGTGTACATACTGAGATAATGCGTGGTTCCGTTTTAGAACTATAAGAGACTGTGTACATACTGAGATAATGAGTGGTTCAGTTTTAGATATATAAGAGACTGTGTACATACTGAGATAAATGAGTGGTTCAGTTTTAGATATATAAGAGACTGTGTACATACTGGATAAATGAGTGGTTCAGTTTTAGATCTATACGAGAATAAATGAGTGGTTCAGTTTTAGATATATAAGAGACTGTGTACATACTGAGATAAGTGAGTGGTTCAGTTATAGATATATAAGAGACTGTGTACATACTGAGATAAATGAGTGGTTCAGTTTTAGATATATAAGAGACTGTGTACATACTGGATAATGTGTGGTTCAGTTTTAGATCTATAATAGAATAAATGAGTGGTTCAGTTTTAGATCTATGAGAGACTGTCTACAACTGAGATAAATGAGTGGTTCTGTTATAGATATATAAGAGACTGTGTACATACTGAGATAAATGAGTGGTTCAGTTTTAGATATATAAGAGACTGTGTACATACTGAGATAAATGAGTGGTTCAGTTTTAGGTCTATAAGAGACTGTGTACATACTGAGATAAATGAGTGGTTCAGTTTTAGATATATAAGAGACTGTGTACATACTGAGATAAATGAGTGGTTCAGTTTTAGATCTATAAGAGACTGTGTACATACTGAGATAAATGAGTGGTTCAGTTTTAGATATATAAGAGACTGTGTACATACTGAGATAAATGAGTGGTTCAGTTTTAGATATATAAGAGACTGTGTACATACTGAGATAAATGAGTGGTTCAGTTTTAGATATATAGGAGACTGTGTACATACTTATATAAATGAGTGGTTCAGTTTTAGATATATAAGAGACTGTGTACATACTGAGATAAATGAGTGGTTCAGTTTTAGATATATCAGAGACTGTGTACATACTGGATAAATGAGTGGTTCAGTTTTAGATCTATAAGAGAATAAATGTGTGGTTCAGTTTTAAATCTATAAGAGACTATGTACATACTGAGATAAATGAGTGGTTCAGTTTTAGATATATAAGAGACTGTGTACATACTGAGATAAATGAGTGGTTCAGTTTTAGATATATAAGAGACTGTGTACATACTGGATAAATGTGTGGTTCAGTTTTAGATCTATAAGAGAATAAATGAGTGGTTCAGTTTTAGATCTATGAGAGACTGTGTACATACTGAGATAAATGAGTGGTTCAGTTATAGATATATAAGAGACTGTGTACATACTGAGATAAATGAGTGGTTCAGTTTTAGATATATAAGAGAAAGTGTACATTATGAGATAAATGAGTGGTTCAGTTTTAGATCTATAAGAGACTGTGTACATACTGAGATAAATGTGTGGTTCAGTTTTAGATCTATAAGAGACTGTGTACATACTGAGATAAATGAATGGTTCAGTTTTAGATCTATAAGAGACTGTGTACATACTGAGATAAATGAGTGGTTCAGTTTTAGATCTATAAGAGACTGTGTACATACTGAGATAAATGAGTGGTTCAGTTTTAGATATATAAGAGACTGTGTACATACTGAGATAAATGAGTGGTTCAGTTTTAGATATATAAGAGACTGTGTACATACTGAGATAAATGAGTGGTTCAGTTTTAGATATATAAGAGACTGTGTACATACTGAGATAAATGAGTGGTTCAGTTTTAGATCTATAAGAGACTGTGTACATACTGTGATAAGCGAGTGGTTCAGTTTTAGATCAATAAGAGACTGTTAACATAATGAGATAAATGAGTGGTTCAGTTTTAGATATATAAGAGACTGTGTACATACTTAGATACATGAGTGTTTCTGAGTTTGATCTCTGAGAGATTATGCCCAGTTAATATATTAAAAAAGTTATATTCATAAACTAAAAATCGATAAAACATCATACGTTTAATTCGACAGAATGTAGCATTTTATCGAAATCAATAGTAACGTATAAACAGTTTTAAAACTGCTTTAGATTTTCAGTTGATATTGTTATCTAACTTTATTTATCACCCACTTACGCCACTGCGTTCGTTTGATTTGTTTTTACTCAAAATGACGTTTCATTACCACTTATGTATGCTTTAGTTTGATTTTTATTGACTCTTTAGGATTTTAGCATTACCACTTCTCCATGGATGTAGCTATATTTTCTTTTGATTTGTTACTGATATATATCACAGCACCTTTAACGGAGTGTACAAGTAATGACATGCCATAAAATTTCTACGATGTCATAAATGTTAGAAAAATCAAACTTGAGACAAACGCATAAACTTCATCTGATTTACATCTAAGCCTCGCACCATGTCATCCTTACAATGTTCGATAAAATGAATCAAATATGCACGGCAGAGAAAGCTCCGAACATTAAGCCCCATAATGAAGCCAATCATGCCCACATTGTTGAGGGATTATAAACAAAAGCCTTTGTACACATTTTATTAAATTTACATAAGTACTGAACGAGTCTATATTAATATTTCAATATTGTTTGATACATATTAAACAAATGATAAGCGTCGTACAAGGAGACCCGAAGTGTCATCTCCATGACTACCGCAAACATGGAAATAAACAAGGGATGTGTATTGCATTGTCCCACTCCAATGCTTGTCACTCCAACATAGATAATCCTAACAGTTAGCCGATTAATTGACTATTCACTATTCTGTCTTTTGCATCGTATCAAGTTGACTTTATCGAAGCAAGGAGCCCTTCTAGTCGATATCGGTATTGTTTAACATTTAGATTTGAAAAAGCGGGTAATAAAGGTAACAATCGCATCGATTGTCCTCACGTAATTTGCAGTTGTGATTATATTCAAAATGGGTTGCGAAGGGAGTAAGAGTGCAGGTACATCTAGTCAAGGACCAGATAAAAAGGCAACCGAAACTAACGACCAGGCAAAGCCAAAAGGTAAGCTTTACGTTTTAATGTTTTAAATAAATAATCGTTTGCACAATGTCTAATGAAGTCGCAGTAACTGATTGCAAGCGTATTATTGAAAAAATATATATATATATATATATATATCTATATATATAATTATTCAAACCTGGAATTGTTATATATGTACATAAAATGCGGACAACTGTACAGGAATTTTAGTCGTAAACGTATATGTAATTGAAAGAAATGCATTTTAAATTGTGTTTACGTAAACCGGCGCTGTTAAACTTTTCCAAAGTAAAACACTGTTCTGTATCAAGATGTAGATTTTAATACTGAAACACAACTACTACAAACGATTAAATAATACGTATTGACTCTTTTAACAATACAATCCTCCAACAGAATAAAACGTGTATAATTAAAATGTTTAAATTTTCATGAATTATACGCACTGTTTCTACTAACAACATCTTACCATATATACAACCTGTAAACAGGAATACATAGAAACAACACATATATGTTAAGTTCTTGACTTAATATGTACTTGAAAGTGTAATTTTTTTTTTTTAGTTTCGTTATTTTAATTTGCATACATTGACTTAACAACTTTATCACATAACATGCGGTGTGGGAGTGTAATAACACCATTCAATATTTTCGATATTCCACTAGTGGTATAACATAACGTTAACGTCACGTTAATGTACGTTTTCTGACGTGATGTGACGTTATAAATTATGTGATTAATAGAATCTAACATTCGTTCTCATTCATTATTGAATTTATTAAACTCGTTAGCAAAAATAATATAATGCTCGGCAGGAACCTCGCATTATATCATTTTGCCAACTCGTTTAATAAATTCAATAATGAATGAGCACTCGTGTAAGATCCTCTATGTATAACACACTCAAGAATAAATCAAGAACAAGATACTGAGCAGGCCTGTATGTATTCATCGGTATTACACCTGCACTTATTATGTTATATAAATACCCTTTACAGCTTAAGATAAGTACACTGATTCTAATCGAAATTACTTAAAGTTCGTGATAGCTTTTATCAAACCAAGCGATTGTGCGCTTTTTATATTTCAATTGTGTGTATCACTTATCAGCAGACGACAATGCCGAGTTTTGTATCACTTACCAGCAGACGACAAGGCCGAGTTTTGTATCACTTACCAGCAGGCGACAATGAATATTTTTAACTATTACCAAATATAGTGGGCAACCTCAACCTCTAGGACAACCCTAACCACTGAATAGCATACGTTCTTTATTTCTATAACACGACCTTAAATCGCTCGAACCCCATATGATATCGGTTACACCGAGGCTATACGCATCGTAACTTTAGAATTGTAACGTTAATTGATTTATAACATATTCTTAAAATAGCCGTAAAATATAATGCACAGTTAGTAAACAATGGATAACGATTTATGATATGTGTTAAAGTAGCCATCCCGCCAACAACAACCAATTTTTACAACATACTTACTCCGTTTCTAAACCTACTGACGACGAGATATATACATAACTTACACATTTTGAGAATCCTAACTCTATAGATAAAATATAAACCGCTTTAACCAGCCAGGCCAAACCCCAAAACTGGAGCGTCGAATTAAGAGTTATCAACTCATAATTAATTTTACGCATATTCAGTCACGGGTATTTGGAGAACTTGTGAATAAACCTATACTTTTAATCGGCACATAAACATTATTATATGACGAACACCTGCATAGAGGTTGGATAAAAGGTTTTGTCGTGTAATTGTGCCATAATTTGGCGGGTTAGTTACTGTAATAAGTGTAATTCACATCTATGTATATACAGTACGTGTCTATATGTATATACATTACGTGTCTTCTTTAAATTATAGTATCTTATAGTAAAAAGGCGATGGAATATTATGATAAGTTGGTTACCGGTGGGGTTCTTATAATAAATCGATAGTCTACTGATAAATTTTAATTATTAATCACTGATTGTGATCAATATGAACATATGATACCTTACGCTTGTGACAGGCATTCATAAACTATCGTATACAATTAAAAACTTTATAATTATTGATAAACGTCTTTGCCACGCGTGATACAAGCCGGATTTGGACAAAGGAGTGATATATATACATCGAGTGGAATGCTTTTTTATTTTGGACACGCAGTTCGAATTTGACAAGCACAAAAAAAGGCAATGCAATATAATAGCTGAAGTGTTATAGGACACGATGACATGGATTACGTACATGCTCACATAGCTTGTAATGCTCCTTGGGAGTGTTGCAACACAACTCTATCACACAATGTATGGTTTGGGAGTGCCATAAAACCATGATTTATGGCTCATACACTATATACACTTTTGTAATAAATATGCAAATGAAGTTCCGTCTTTTCCGTTCAGCTCGGTGTACATCGGAATTACCTCGTCGAATTCAGTTAACCGCTTAAAATACCGAATTACGGAAATAGACGAGGTAGTTCCTTTTCTCGTTGTCCACGGAGAAGACCGCATTTACATACGACGTCATCATACAAACATACGACAATGTTTTATCATGTCGATCTGTATAATTCTGCCGAGAAACAGGGTGCCTGGGATAACATTTTATCTCGGCAGTTACTTTCCTATCCCGTTAGGTGCACCTCTTTTGATGAGGCCAGCACCTCTTTCGATGATGTCATAGTATATTTGATGACGTCTGGGTAATCCAGTTTATCAGGTTCGGCGCGAAAATAATGAAACCCTCGGCACAGCCTCGGGCTTCATTTTTTTCTCAGCCTGACCTGATAAACTGGATGAGATCAGGCACTCACAGGATATTCTCTCTATATATAGTATATAATAGGCCGTACAATAATAAAATAAAATGTTCATTGGGAGGCTTTTCGGAGTCACGTGATCAATATAATCTCTCATTCGTGCCGGTTTAATGCTGAAGTTATTAAACTCGTTGGATAAAATTGGTATGATGCATCATATATTTCTTTTCCAACTCGTTTAATAATTTCAATATTAAACAGGAGCTCATGTAAGATCCCCTATATATACCTGTTCGATAATCCACTATGACGTTAAAGGACACCTTCTTTCTCGCGTTATCTGATGTTATGAGATGCGTAATGTAGGGATACACGTCAAACAGAAAATTTAGTCTATACAGAACACAGTCTACCAAAGAACACGTATTAAAACAAACAATAAGAAAAAACTGACAATTTAATAAGAAGCAAGGCACATGACATCACAAACACATCACGTGATCCGAGTATTAACTTTCATACCCTATCCAACCTCTTCTCCAAGAAGCGAAATGGGGGTAAAACTTTACTTTCGGCTTGAAACGTTTGCATATTGTAAAATTAAAACATTTATTAGGTAATTTTAAACAGGTTATCACTTTTTTTTCAGTACAAAATGTTTTTAAACGTGTTTTATTGTTGAAATAGACGTTATAAAATGCAGCTAATATTAGCTTTCCCATCACTTAATGGAATTAAGTCGGGACCACATAATGCGGCGAACGGGTTGACAACAGCTACCGTCTTGGAACGATCATTATTTTGCAAAACGGCTACTGATGGTGGGTTGTTAATAAGTACTGATAAGGGAGATCCTTTGGAAGCAACAGACACAACCAAGAGAATAAAGTAGTATACTCGGTTTTACTAAGTCTGTTCATGGGAGGAAATGGAAAAGCAAAACTTCTCACGCCCCCTAGCCCCGGCTTAAGCAGTAACATAAAACAGACGACATATTTGAAAGCTATGTCAGCTGTTATATGGACCTTATATATGATGTTATAGAATTTAATACGTATACGACAGTCTTAGCTTGTTATAACGTTGAATCCGTATATGGCACTAATATATGCTCTTACAGAGTTCATGTTTATCACAGGACAATTGCAATATTATAACAATGTGTGATAAATTTCTCATTATCTACATCATACTGGATTCGAATGTTTTCAGTGTACCGAACTCCATGGTTAAAAATCAACAATGCCCTGATAGGGTGACCACAAACTTAACCTGAACATCTATTTTATTGTATTCTGGTGTATCATCGATCGCTACTTCACCTATTGTACGAGTGGATCTCGCTCCGTTCTTAAATCAGGTACCGGCATGTCGCGCCTATAATAATGAAACTTGCTTATTCATAATTTTGATAAAGCACAAAAATCAGGGATCTACAGTGTGATTATTTTAAAACCCTGCATACGTCATACATATGTATGCAAATTGATTCGATATATGTATCTTTCGAAATCAAAATCTTGTTATCGTCTTTTTACTCCGCCAATTTTTTTTATTTTACTATAGAACATAAGGATAAAAACCGAGTAACACAAATGTTATCACCTAATGAAAATAAGGTACAATCTCAACATTTTGGCAATGGAAAATCGTGAATACGGGTGACTCTCACTGGGTTCTTGATTCAGGTACCGGCATAACGCGCCTCGAAACTTCCTTTTACGGGTGACTCTCGCTGGGTTCTTGATTCAGATACCGGCATATCTCGCATATAATAACGAAACTTCCTTTTACGGGTTACTGTCGCTGGGTTCTTGATTCAGGTACCGGCATATCTCGCCTAATAACAACCCTGATCTGTAGATACTGATACTGCATTTAGTGTTCTGTTAAAAATCGAAACATGCATTTTTATCAGAGCATGAGTAGGCACATGTAGAGCCAATATTCATTCAGAATGTTTTTATGTGTTGATTTTTTTGCTTCATACTACCGTATAGACACTTACATTGCTACATTTTTGCATTATTAACTTCTTCTAATTCAGTTAGCATGTTACATTATTTGCTTCATACAATCCTAGAGACACACATATTGTAACTTTTTTGCTTCGTGCAACCATAAAAACACGTTCACAGTTAGTTTGTTATATTTTTATTTATACATTATTTATACATTGAATTAGACAATTACACAGTTAGGTTGGCAGGTTTGTTTGCTTCATAGAATCCTGTAGGCAGTTTCTGAATGTAACCTCAGACGTTGTACACTTCGCGGTTCAGATATTGGTGACGAATTCCATTACTTATTAAAATGCCCCCATTTAATAATGCGCAAGCAATATATATCACGTTATTTCTACCAGCACACGAATGTCATTAAATACAGGGAGCTTTTAACCGATCAAACAATCAAAGTCCAAAAGAACCTATATGTCTTCGTTAGAATTCTATTACAAAATACAATATGATTTGTTCTGTTCTGTTGTTCTAAATAAGATTGTCACAATATTTGCGTCATAAAATCGTATGGACACTTTTACAGTTAAGATTGTCAACTATTTTCTACATACAATTGTATAGACACCTTCACAGAGTGTTACATGTTTTGCTTCATACAATCATATAGACACTTTCTCAGTAAGAGTGTTACTATATATAGGATAGAGGCTATGAAGAGAACTCTTCACCATTCAAGAAACCAAAAGGGAAGGAGCGTAGCGACCGACCGCGGTTTCTTAGTGGTGAAGATTTCTCTTCATAGACTATCCGGCTAAGTGTTTACGATAGGTTTTATCGAGTCTCTGTTTAGGTCACACTGTAAACGACGAAGAGCGCAGGTAGTAAAATATTCATGAATAAATGGTGCAAGTATTAGAAATTTTGATCCACATGATTGGTTCAAAAAATAGAGTAAACACTAAAGACTCTTTCTGAATAAGAATGTCACAATATTTTCTACATACAATGGTACAGACACCTTCACAAATTGTTACATGTTTTAAATACTTCATGCACTGGTATAGCCACGTACACATGTCGATGTTACTATAAGATCTTTATACATTTTGATTTGCTTCAGATGATGCTAAAGTAGAACAAACACAAGATGCACAAAAAACGGAAACCGAGACAAAAGATGCAGAAGT
Source organism: Cyrtodaria siliqua (assembly GCA_037043455.1). Lineage (NCBI taxonomy): Eukaryota > Metazoa > Mollusca > Bivalvia > Adapedonta > Hiatellidae > Cyrtodaria > Cyrtodaria siliqua. Next base: position 20,041 of record JAWPHD010013463.1, on the reverse strand, counting down.
AAAACAAGAAGAAAAGGCAGAAGAATAGTGAACAATGACGGAAAGAAAACTTCGTGTAAGCACTAGTTTGTATGATAAGTGAGCACATCTAAGGCACCATCGTCAGTGGCGAGTAAGAACACGGAGAGACGGTGTCAAAAACTAAACATCATAAACAAGAGGCCCAAGAAGGCAAGATGACGCTCTCCTGGGTTAACATATTAAAATGTGTCGAAAATCCAACTGTATTGACGTAGACGTGTAGCCTTTCAAGCATTGTGGATGCGTCTACTGCTTTTGAGGTCATCACACTCCCTACACCATACAATAAACAACTCAAATTACCATTTTCCATAAAGAAAATAAAATTTATTCAAAATCTAGGAACATGCGTCAATGGCCATGATTATAAAAATACCACATTGAAGGTGAAATTTGGATAGCATTTACTAAACGTGTTTATATTGCTTAAACCAGCTGAAATGTGCTTATTTTACAAAACTGGATGGCAATAACATTGCAATACATGAGCATGTTTTGCTCATTGTCGAACTCGTCCAAGATCTTATCAAACAATTCTTCAAATCAAATGTGTTGAAAGTTCAATACACTAAGCTCATAATTATAACCAGGAATGCCACCTGGCGGACAACTCTCACGAACTCGCCTGACCTTTGACCGATGTAGAATAATAATGCAGAGATAATTCTTGAATTATTAAACTGCACACACTCCTCTTGTTTTATTATAGCTATAATTACATTTGTAGGCTGTATTGTTCGTTTAACAAAACCAATTCATTTTAAAAAGTATTACGCACGCTGATAAAACCTCGTTAACTACTTACGCGGCACCAGCGTTCATAACATGATATGGAATTTAACTAAAAATATATAAGCACCTTACACATGTCACGCGTGTGTATCGGAAATCTATAGAACATTCAATTTGGTTTCACTAGTTTCATATTACAGTAACTGATGAAAAAGATTATACGAAGTATTACATTTGTATGACAGGTTTAATTATTCAAAAATTAGAAAACGTTTACATTTACTTTAATCATGCCCAACGAATCAATAAGATATTTAATGGAACTCACGTCAATCTTGAACACTATCACGCATTTCAATTAGTTCCTCGATTTTTTAAATCCAGTATTGTAAACCTGCTTGCATATAATTCAGTATTTAGTGTTTTCAAAATGGCTTCGTTATTCTACTAACGTCTCTGTGGTCGAGGGGTTTAAAGACGTTTCGTTGTAAACTGTCTCGCCTCTCACCCCTACAGGTTCGAATCCCACTGGGAGCTCAACTTGTAGTAAGAAAGTGTCGATTCTCACGTATGGCGGGAGGTATAGATTACCGGTTTTACCGAGGAATAAGTGGGTGGTCTGCCTCCACCACAGAAAAAAACAACGATGCAAAACGAGTAATAATCAACATTTAATAATATGCTAAAAAACTGCTTTGAATTGTTCAAATAATTATTAAAAGTAATAATTTCCAAACAAACAAACAAAATAACAGATTGCCGTATGCTCCTTTAACTGGGATTCCCTATATCCCTAACAATAACAAACACTGAGAAACGATTTTGTTTAAATAAATTAAAAACAATTTGAAAATATAGCATCCAAAGTACCAGTTCTCAGACGAGGACTCCCGCCTTGGATAGTGGATACACCTTTTTCGCGAAAGGTACTGTATGTTTGTTTTGGACGAACATCTTAATTTGTTTGTTGAACAAGAGGGACATAATGTAATCCAATATTTATTTTAGTACATATACATACAAGATATGCTACAAAGGATGGGCGTGATTAATATTCGGAGTTAGAATCCATGTATATTTGACTCGCCTATATCGAGTTAGTCTGACCGGCATCGTTCCTTTCATGTTTTGTCTGTAACTTAGTGGTAAAACAACCTTTGGTTTGGGACGTGTCCAAACACGTCTGTAAAGGTTGGATGTGAAACAAATGTTACCCATGTTCATTTTGACCCACATATTGGGTAAAGACTAGTTGTGAAATTCATAGCTCTTGGACTGATGAAACTCCCCAAATATATATGTATTTATTTACGTCTCAACATAACATATACACAATACACTAATAACGTACATGTGTAACTCTAATGCAGACATCACGCTCATACATAGCAACGTGTTAGTCGTGTTTTGTTAGCTTGTTTGTGTTTTTTTTGTGGGAGGGAGTGGGGTGCGTCCATGACCGAGTGGTTAGAGTTTCACTTGCTAGGAATCTTTATGTGAGGAAGCTATCCAGCTGGCTTGCGGAACGTCGGTGGTTCTACCCTGGTTCCCGCCCGTGCACGAAAATTGCCCGGATGGGCACCTGGGGTCTTCCTCCACCAATGGAAGCTGGAAAAGTCGCCTTATATGACCTTAGCTGTTGGTGCGACTATACAATCCTATTCAGTTCGTTTGTTTTGTTTGCACGATGTTTTGCGGCATTTTTAGAACATGTTAGGCCATATATGACGGTCATTTTTTGTGTGTGGTTGAGGCAGACCACCCCATTTTTCCTGGGTAGAACCAGTACTGTATACCTCCTGCCATCCGTAAGAATAGAAACTTGCTCACTTGACAAGTCGAGCTCCCAGTGGGATTCGAACCCCGCAGCGGTGAGAGGCTCACACCACAATTAATTTTCAATAGGGTCCCATTGTAATGTTTTTGTTCGTGGCATAGATAAACAGATTTTACAACATGTATTAATGCTTAAATTCTTCATTGATCCAATATCTGCAATTTAAAACACATTTAAGAAATATTTACCAGATTGAACTTTTTTAATTTCATTTCATTTCACACCTATCAAAATGTAGACAAAAATACAACCCCGTTATGATTAGACTCATGATGTGTAAAATGAGGCAGAATTAGCTAGAAATCTTATATCAACATGCATTTTTCTGTGATCTCTTCCTAAAATGCTGTAGATTAAGAACCTGGTAAAGGTAAATCAATGTATTCTGTAAAATGTAGAAAAGCGACTTTTTTTTATCTACCTCCTTCATCTGTATTCAAGGGAGATAATAGTGGTGTGAGTCCTTTTAGACGCAGCGGCCACGGAATCGTGTTTTGTAATCCACTAGTATTGTTGCCAGCGCGTTGAATCTATTCGTAAGTAGGAGTAGATGTGTTACCGGATTCCCATTTATGCTTCCCACTGTTTCTGGGACGACTCGAAATAACCTATACAAGGTGTCTATGAGCCGTTGAACAGGAATAAATTGCGCGACCCGCATAATTCCATTAAGCGATGGGAAAGCTTATATTAGCAGAATTTTATAACGGATATTTCGATAATACAATATGTTTAAAAAAAAATGTTTACTGAAAAAAAATGCGTTTACCTGATTAAAATTACCTATTAAATGTTTTAATTTTACAATATGCAAAATTTTAACCCGAAATTAAGGTTTTATTTCATACCCCAACCAACCCCGTTTTCGCTTCCTGGAGGAGTGGTTGGATGGGATATGAAAGTTAATACTCGGACTACGTAAGGAGTCAATTCAGTTCTACATAACTTTGTTAAAGTAACACACGGCAACTTGCATATCTGCTAGCATTAATATTAATTATTAGAATAGTTCAAATCAAAATATTTTAAGCATATAAATAACTCTAATTTTCTTCCACCAATCATACATTTACAAAAGTGGAAGTATAACGAAGAAAACTGAAATCTCAAATATGTATCTAATTAATGAAAGCAGTTTTAAAGTCAAAATGATATAGGGTTAAGACATCGAGACGCTAATAATATAGAGATTATTTAACTGCTGGGATCGATTATAGAAAATCCTTCACGAGACGATAGACGTGTGGTTCTTTTCACGAACGAGCGTAAGCGAGTGAGTGAAAAAACAACACACGCCTACCATCGAGTGAAGGATTTCCATATAATCCATCACAACAGTTAAATAATCTTTTTATTACATTTTTAATCAGATTATGTATGATTTTAACCAGAATTATTCGCTTTATTTAGCGTTACCGACGGATGACGTCGACGTCACCAACACGTTATTGACGTCATAACTCAACGCCGCAGTTAGTTATTTTGATGTTCAGAGTTAGTTATTAATATTTAGCGATTATGAATATTCTTTCACTGAGAAATCCCAATCTTTCACCCATAGAAATGTAATAAAAAAAATTCACGAGTGTCATGTGTCCCTTTAAATATAAATGCCAATATATAAAATCTTTTATCTTAGAAATACAATTGGAATGGAACTTATTTTTATTGAAGAGCATGGTTGTTTCATATTCGTCCATCTGTCCTGACAATCCTAAATATTGATTGATTTTTGTATGAAAACAATTGTGTGAGCCATTGCATTTTATATTGCAGGTTGCCGGGAGACTTAAAAGCATGCAGAGACATATCCATTGATTCCAACCACCTAACGTATGCTGTCGTAAAACAACCAAATGCTTTTAAGTCATCGCCGAATTAAAGCTGTGATATCTACTCTTTATTTATTTTTTTATGATATATAACCCGGACAGTTAAAGTCGTATAAAACCATAGTCAAAGGTGTTTTTTTAAGCAAATATGTGATATCGATGTTAGCTTGTCACATGTTTTGCAGTTACAAATGTTTCTGCAAAGAGTATTTATATTTTATTTGTTGAACTTTACATTACGTGTTCCGAGTATTAACTTTCAGACCCCATCCAACAACCCCTTCTCAAAGAAGAGAAAACGGGGTTGGCTGGGGTATGAAATAAATTCGACTTTAAAAGTCTGCATATTGTAAATTTAAAACATTTAATAGGTAATTTTAAACAGCTTATCGCATGTTTTCAGTAAAAAATATTTTTAAATGTGTTTTATTGTCGAAATATCTGACATAACATCCTGCTAATATAAGCTTTCCCATCGCTTAATGGAATTAAGGCCGGACCACGTAATGATTTCTGTTGTTTATAAATTTGTCATTTTATTAGTCGGACCTGGTAAAAATAAATGTTAATTGCATCCTTGTCTTTTGAAATACATACTAAAATGCGAATATATTTAGGTTTTGTGAATTTTACTAATAAATATGTAATGTGTGTGTGTAAATAAACACAGACCTAAACCCTGTTAAGGATCAGGACCCCGTTTTAATGAAACAAATCACGACCATTTTGATCGTAAATCAATTTCTTAAATACTTCACTATAAATTGCACTTTTCAAACAAACTTGATATTATTTCATTTTCTTATGCATGTGATATTTCTGCGCTACGTGCACACATAATTGTATATATGGAATGCTTAGGTGAAAAAAGTGAACGATTGTAAAAGTTATCGTAAGATGTTTAATAAAACAGGGCCCAGGTCTGTTAAAAACAACAATGGAACATCGCACAACCAGGTAGCGGTATTATATAATCTAAGTGCAGTTTTTATCATTTACACTGGCACGGCATAAGAAAAAAAGATTTAATTATGTCTTTCATTTCGGTTTTAAATATTTAATTAGTTGTCTGATAGGTATATTGGATCGTGAGTATGTTCTTTGTGTTCTTTAGATAATCTGCCATGCAACTCTTAAATATTTTAGGAGTATACGGATATATGCCCTTTTTAAGTCTACATAATACATGCTATTCTGGAATTAAACAAAACTTAAGTGCGTGTATACTTTGCTGCTAAGAAACAAGCAGATGTTTCCTTGCATTCTAATAAATCGTTAATCAAATAGTGTGTTCGTCTCCGTTTTGAGATTCCGCATTTGCGCATTAATGATCAGAACAGAAACGTTCATTTCATAAACATCCTCACGTTTAGATCACACGTTTAGATCTGCAGTGGCCCAATGAATAAATCTTTGGCATTGAACCCGAGATCACGGGTTTGAGTCTCAATGGCGCCACTGGGCTACTTCGATGTGTCCTTGGGCAAGACACTTCCACTAATCTCGTCCGTGGGATGGGAACGTTAACCGGACAGTCCCGTGTATCGGAGTCTATCCTCCCAGCATGTTGAGTAGAACACGGTTCCCGGATTCGTATGTACCATCCCCCCCCCCCCCCACTCTCTCTCTCTCTCTCTCTCTCTCTCTCTCTCTCTCTCTCTCTCTCTCTCTCTCTGACAAAGGTTTCAATAAATGTTTTTGTTTTTTTGTAACAGACAGAAGTCGAGCGTGTGTTACTATAAATATATGTTAATCTAAACTTTCTCTCTTTCTTCTTTTTTTCTTCTTTTTTTTACTTTAAAATCCTTTATTGGGGACATATGACACCACGACACAGAGATAAGGCTTATGTTTACGGTTGTGAAAACACAAAAGTTCAGCGATCTTTAACGTGCACGGGGTATGGCTCTCGACGGCTTTACACTCCACTTGAAAGAACTGAATGGAATTGGGGTTTTAAGGCGCACCAACACATGACAGGTTATATGGCGCCTAACAGGCATGAACATGCCAGGCTCATCCTCCATGTACATCGAGATAAAATATGTAAAATGGGCCTAGAACCTTCTCACCCTGAACTGCAGAGTTGCTGCAAATTCTATCGTAGAAACTCCATTTACGCTGGAGCCACGTTTATTGTTGTTCTGCCACTGCTCTTTTGATGTGAGCGAGATGGCACCTGAAACAATGTAGGGATCATGATGAAGACCTTTAATGAATATGAACAAAAAATGATAAATGAACATGAATTTGGGTGGATCTACCCCTCTGCCTACCCCTCCAAAGCGACCTAGTGGCCCTATTATTTGCCCCGTGACCAAACGGGGCCCCGGGAACCACACGGGGCTCCACTTGAAAGAAGGCATAGTTTCAAAATACCTTGCACGAGTAAACTACTGCGGGAGTATATTTTAAAAATCTTACATGTGACCGCACTGTGATTCGAACCCGAACCTTTTAAAAGAGTTGCAAAGATGCTAACCAATCGGCCACCACAACTTTATGTCAGTAAGTAAACATGTGTTGATAATGTTACATGCATAAACGGGGTAAAATTCCCCCGGAGTCATGTTCATTGTGTCATTTGTGCCATGTTCATTAAAAAATTTAATCATCATCCCTGTATTGTTTCATGTGCTACTTGAGAGGTGGCAGAGCAGAAAACAATGACCGTGGCACCAGTGAAAGATGGAGTGTTTACAATAGAATTTGCAACAACTGCAGTTCTGCAGATCAGCTCTGCAGTTCTGCAGATGAGAAGGTTAAATCTAGAAGTAAATGGAGAGCGGGCCTGTTCATTTCTCTTGGGGCCATATAACATTTTTGTGGTGGCGTGCCGTTAAATTCCATTTCGGCTTCGTTCCGTCCATTAAACTTTTTTAAATTATTTACTGTTAATTATTTACTTCTAACTTTGTGCCTTTGATTGGGACGTAAACTGCCAACTGCCCCCCAGCCCCCCCCCATACAAACAAAACAAGCAAACAAGTGAGTGAGTGAGTGAGTGAGTGAGTGAGTGAGTGAGTGAGTGAGTGAGTGAGTGAGTGAGTGAGTGAGTGAGTGAGTGAGTGAGTGAGTGAGTGCGTGAGTGAGTGAGTGAGTGAGTGAGTGAGTGAGTGAGTGAGTCAGTGAGTCAGTCAGTCAGTCAGTCAGTCAGTGAGTGAGTGAGTCAGTGAGTCAGTCAGTCAGTCAGTGAGTGAGTGAGTGAGTGAGTCAGTCAGTCAGTCAGTCAGTCAGTCAGTCAGTCAGTCAGTCAGTGAGTCAGTCTGTCAGTGAATAACTAATGGTGTTTTAAGCCCCCATGTAATGAATAAATTAATTAATTAATTAACACATAGGAAGGTCATATTGTGCGCAAATCCCATGGAAGCAAAGAAAAAGAAGTAAATATGAAGAAATGACATTCAAACGATGTATTTATAGTAACAAGTGTTAGTTGCAACAAACAAAGCATTCACGCAAATCTGTGTCAAGATAACGCTTACTTTTGATACGGAAGGTCAACCGTGCTGCCGCTAGGATTTTCACTGTAATAAGACCACTAGTTGGTTAAATGGTGTTTTACGTCATTTCCAGACGACATTTTAGGCTATACATGACCTTCGATTTGTTCGTCATTTCCAGTCGACATTTTAGGCCATACATGACCTTCGATTTGTTCGTGGTGGAGACACACCACTCACTTTTCCTGGGTAGAACCAGAACTGCATACCTTCCGCCACCCGTAAGAATCGACACAAGTCGATCTTCCAGTGGGAGTCGAACCCGCAGCAGTGAGGGGCGAGGAGGTTTCAAACGCAGCGTCTTTACCATACCGGCCGCGTGATTTCGTAATTGCGCTAAAATATGTTTATCAATGTATATACACACTGCGTACAATCTGTGCCTCTGTAACGATTTATTTTTTTGTGGATGGGTGTGGCCTGGTGTGGTTGGCAGGTAAAAATGAACTATAATTTCTCATCCATAGATTGATCTTTCTGTAGAATAGGATAATGTAAAGTCTGGTATTGTTGCTGATACTAATTTGTTGTTACTGTTTTGGGAATAGAGGCATATATTCAAACAATATTTATTATTGAGAGCTCTGAAAAACGTGCGGAAATGATAAAAGAATTATCGGATGATAAACACCGGAACATTGTGGTGAAGTTTGGTGATTATCGGTTCATCAAATCCCCTCTTGCTTAGAAGTCAAATTTCAATTCAATAATGCAGGTTATACTAATGTTTCCTATATTGTATAATGTCTTACCTTTCAACATTCGCACAATTCCACACTAACAAATATACCTTACCCATTGGATGCTTTTTAAAGCAGTCAACTGGTTTTATTTTGATGGAAAAATAACAAATATCAGTCTTAGATGATCATTTGTCTTGCATGACGGAAAGATAAAACATTTATCATCTGTATTTTTTGGTTGTATTATTCGCGGCGAAATAACGAAAGACGAGATGGCACATATCAGCCACCATAATTTTGATTACAAATACTATATGTGAACTACATCAAACAACTGTGTTCTTTTGGAATAAACGGAAGAGGGAAGATACTTTTATAAAACATGAACAATTTTCAAAACAGATTATTTCCCTTTTTGTAGTTAAATCTCACATAGGAAAACAACGTCAAGATAAGTTAAAAAGTCACTCCCTTGTATTGTATTTTATATGCACAATGCTACAGACAAGAACAAATTTAATGTAATGATTCAGTATCAACATTATAACACATATTTACAATATCCATTTCAAAACGAGATGTTGTTAAAAGATTGTAATTTAACTGTTTTTTTACGGTGTCCTGTCAGGGCCATCTTACCATCGCATCTTACTATCGCATCTTACCATTGACCATCGCATCTTACCATCGACCATCGCATCAATCGTAATGTACATTCGTTTTATCGACACCCCTCTCTCCTCTCTCTCTCCCCCTCTCTCTCCCTCTCTCTCTCTCTCAATATAATCTCAGGTTTGTCAGTGAGATAATTTTTATTAAATATTAAATTGATACATGTGTTAAGACGAGTGTAACGAAAACTATTCAACATGTTGGGTGGGTGGGTGGGTGGGTGTGTGGGTGAACAAAAACCTGCTTTATTCAATTCTAACTAATTGTATATGAGCGTTCAACTTAGGCCTTGCAAAAAGTTATGTGTATTTAGGGGAACCCGACCCTACCTATTTTTTCTGGTGAAATGTAGCATTTTTTTCCCAATTTACCAGAAAAATATAAAAATCAAGGCTGTTTTGGGTATAAAATGCTATGTTCCTATATATATATATGAAATATATATAATATATATGAAAATAAATCCGTACCTATCCTACCTACTACTTTCTGGCATGTTACCCTAAACCTGGGATGAAAATTGAAATAAAGAGCCCTGTCTAAACACACATAGTTTTTTGTCTGACCTTACTACGGAATTATAGCTCACCTATAGACGCGTCAGACCTATCAGACTTCAAACTTCGGAATTCGGAAAACAAATTTGGCATTGTCACCCTTCTGTGTCTGTGTTTGAGTAGGTTCCAGTGGGGATGGGAAGGGTGGCAGGGCGCGCGCCTATATAAATCCTCGAACAAATACTCACCAACCTCGAATTGCGGACGTTAAAACCTGGATCTATACCCTGTATATGAATTGACTAGATAAATTCCAGACCGCCTCCGCCCCCACCATGTTCTTAATGTTTCGTTACGCCCTCAGACAACTAGTAAAATATAAGGATGCCTGACCTTAAAAAGTGAGGCACTGCATGTTTTATGCATAGTTATAATCAATTAGAGTCATTTAAAAAGTTGATTGTGAAATGTGTCCGATTTCCTTTATATAATTATGTTCCAATTGTTGCACTCCTCACTCGCCCACAAACACTTGTTTGCAATATTCGGGAATGGAAAACTTGGTCAAGTTCGATACCAAGAGTGGCCGTAGCACGTGTGTCATAAGTCGATGCGATGGTCGATGGTAAGATGCGATGGTAAGATGCGATGGTCATGGTAAGATGCGATGGTCGATGGTAAGATGCGATGGTCGATGATCCATCGCATCTTACCATCGACCGTCGCATATTACCATCGCATCTTACTATCGACCATCGCATCTTACCATCGACCATCGTATCTTACCATCGCATCTTACCATCGACCATCGCATCTTAGCATCGACCATCGACATAGACATAGGTCGATGGTCGATGGTAAGATGCGATGGTAAGATGGCCCTAACAGGACACCGTAGTTTTTTTCCATTCTTATTTGGAGCTGACTTAATTTTCTTGATTCCATTTGGTTCACTTGCTTGTTGGATAGAGGTATTTTGAAAACAATTTGTCACCACTTGATTTTTTTTTAATGATTTGATTTTTCTTGTATGGTCTTTTAAGTCATTTTCAACACATGCAAGGTTATACATGACGGTGGATTTTTTGTGGTGGAGGCAGACAACCCACTTTTACTGGGTATATCCAGTACTGTACGCCTCCCGTCAACCGTAAGAATCGACACTTCCTCTCTTACAAGTCAAGCTTCCAGTGGGATTCGAACCCGCAGCGGTGAGAGGCGAATACTGATTAGTAAAGCTGTATTCTTATGGGCCGAACACTTTGTATATACATTCGCCTTACTGTTGATGGTAGTGCCCTGGTTAAGAAATACAATATTTCCAGTGGGTTTATATTGTCCCAGATCAATACCTAGTGGGCGGGACTTGAAGTTGATCGATACCAAGGGCCGCAAGTCCTAAACACCAGGTTTTGATCTCGCACATGATAAACCCGCTGAACATATATTATTTCTTATCTGATATGGATATTTATGTATAATGATACACATTTTGTCGAGAGATTACGCAAAATACAAAATTTCTACAACTTACATTGTATGCCTGTTCGTATGACAGCTTCAACCTATTTAAACGTGATGTTGGAACGTAGCGTCGCTTAAAATAAGCTGCGTGAAGTTGGCTCAACATACGACATACAACATACGACATTCGACATACGACATTCGACATACGGCATTCGAAAATATGCTTCAAAGTGAATGTCGTTTCACGCGACATACGACATTCGAAATACGACATTTGACATATGACATTCGACATACGACATTCGACATTCGACATATGACATCCGAAAACATGCTTCACATTCAACATACGACATTCGACATACAATATTAGAAAACATGCTTCAAGGTGAATGTCGTTTGTGGGTGGAGGAGTATGGTGTTGTAATCAGTGGGTGGAGGAGTGTGGTGTTGTGATTAGTGTGTTTAAGAGTGGGGTGTTGTAATCAGTGTGTGGAGGAGTGTGGTGTAGTGTTCACGCGAAATACAACATTCGACATACGACATTTGACATACGACATTCGAACATGCTTCAAGGTGAATGTCGTTTCACGCGACATACGACATTTGACATACGACATTTGGCATATGACATTCGACATACGACATTCGAAAACATCCTTCAAAATGAATGTCGTTTCACGTGACATACGACATTATGTCATTCCGGACGTATTGACATAGGAATCATTGCGATTGTCCGAAAATTGGCCTAAAAGCACTTTTTTAAGATAACACTGAAATAGCCTGTTGCAAAGCTTTTTTTTTGCAAACTTTTGTTTTTCAGTCTGTTTTTTTTCCATTGCATGAAAAATGTCTGAAATGTGCAATCGAAATTAATTGATATATCTCAAGATAAATCGTGATATCTCAACATGGATATCTCAAGATAAATTAGACATATATGGAGATATCTCAAGATACGGTACACCGCGGAGTATTACAATTTACATATTTTACTGAGTTTTTCATAATCTGGGTTTCGTAGCAATGCAGATTTGCCTTATCGATAAATTTCATTCTAACCGAAGTATTTCTCTTCGCAATCAAACCGAATATGATGAAATACAGACAAAAAATACTTCATTTGACTGTTTTAGCTCATTACAATATTTCCTACTTATGTTTACTTCCGGTTGTACTCCAAGAAGTGATCCGAATGGATGATATTTTAACGGTAAAAACATACTTGAGATATCTCAAGGTATATCTCAATTTATCTTGAGATAACTATCTTGAGATATATCAATGTATCTTGAGTCATATCAAGATAGATACCTCAAGATAATTTGAGATATATCTTACAATTTCTCAAAATGCATCTCAACTTATCGTGAGATATCTAATTTGCGATATCTCAAGATCCCTTGTGTCTTGCTGTTGGTATATGAAATTTCGATGGGATTTTCTAAGATTGTGTGCAACCCTAAATGTAACACACCGGCAAATGTAATATTGAAATTTTGTTACAAATGGCGTTCGTAATTTCGTTATTGTTACATTTGCCGGTGTGTTACATTTAGGGTTGCTACAGTAGTAAGATGACGATACATAGCATGACATGTGGCGTGACGTCATGTCACATGATGTTGTTATGTGATGTCGCGTTTAAATAACTATTTTTCGCATATTATAGCGGCTTGATATAAATCGAGTTATAAGAGGCAACTTAATTTGACTTTGGACATTGGCGAATCTCCAATATCCAAATAATTTGACCTTGGACATTCGAGACATTCGAGAAGAATGTCCAATATCAAAATTATTTGACTTTGGACACTTGAAATGAATCTCCAATAGCAAACTAATTTGACTTTGGACATTGGCGAATTTCCTATCAAGATAATTTGACATTGGACATTCCATCCGAATCTCTAATATCAAAATGATTTGACTTTGGACATTCGACCCGAATGTCCAATATCAGAATAATTTGAATTTGACATTGGCGAATCTTCAATACCAATATCAAAAATTCTGGCTTTGGACATTGGAAACGAATGTTCAAAATCAAAATAATTTGACTTTGGTCATTGGCGAATCTCCAATATCAAAATAGTTTGACATTGAACATTCGATCCGAATCTCCAATATGGACATTTGCGAATCTCCAATATCAAAATAATTTGACTTTGAACATTCGACCCGAATGTTAAATATCAGAATAAGTTGACTTTGGACGTTGGAAATGAATCTCCAATATCAAAAATATTTGACTTTGGACATTGGCGAATCTCTAATATCAAAATAATTTGAATTTGGACATTTATGACATTGAACTGTATAACAATGCTGCTTAAACGACTCGACGATGTCATTATGAAAGAAACGTCATAAACGCCATACTTTCAGGACTAGATTCTTCTTCTTCTTTTCATTCTTTTCCTTCTCTAAATCATTGTGTAAATCTTCTTCTTCTTCTTCTTCTTCTTCTTTTTCTTCTTGCTGCTACTGCTGCTGTTGTTGTTGTTATTTGATGTTTTTGTTGGTGTTAGCGCATATTACGACGTTACGCAGTCTCTATATACGTTATATACCACGTACAGAGAATAATAAGAAAGAAAATGTGGCCTTTGTGATATAGTGCGATACAATTAAAATTGAAAAAATGTTAAACTCGGACTAGTTGCAACAGAAAATATTTTACAGCATCTGAAAGTTTAGAAATTCAGCTTTAACATACTGAAAATTAGACAAACTTAGACAAATTTTTCACTTAAAACATTGCATTTGAAGTTGTGCACTGTTCGTAAAATCATTCTAGATTTAAGTTTACTTATAATGGCAACATATAATTAAAATTAAGAAAGGTTGGATGGGAAATTTCACTTTTAATACCTTCATTTATCATAATGAGTGCAACTTTAAACAAGAATATACCCAAATGTCTTTTAAAACTTGTTTCTTGACAAAAACGCATGTTGAATTACCCCACCCGTCAACATCACAATGGAAAAGTCTGCACGTATCAAAGGTAAAACTACGTCGTATGCATTTTCACGGAAGAGTTTGAAGAAATTATTCATGATAAGAGCACTGATGATGCATTATAGGTAATAAATTAACTCCAATGTGTTACTCTTTGGCATATATTATCGGAGCTATTATTGCCGACATTATGAGCAAAAACCTAAAAAAATGCAATAACTTTACTTTTCAATTTGACACAGAATTGACAAAGCTTACTCCTTTTCCACCCATGAGAAAACAATCAAGTCTTTGTTTTAAACGTGCAACGAGCGGTTCTACGATCGGTCTTGCAATGACATCGTATGATTTTGAAAATACTGAGACTATATATAATTCGGGTGCTGGTTGGTTGTCAGTTTTAACTGTTATGCCTTTTGATATCCTCCGCTTATTAGAAGCTCCCTCTCTATTTCTCTGCATTTGTTTGCATTACCTATACAAATGTGTGTATCTGGATATTCCAGTAGACGAGACCGTCAGGTTTACATCCCCACCAAAGGAGGCTAGTGGAAGGTGTCTTGACCAAGAACACATTGAACCACTCTGACGAAACTCAGTGATGTCGGTGACAAAAGAACCCGAGAAAAACTTATTGCAGCAGTAATCGAGCGATTCGAGTCTATATTCCAATTGTTTTTCGACTTTGTCTTTAATTTTACGATCACCTTGCAGGATTCGCAGAACTGAGTTTGCATGTTGAATACAGAGCTGGGTTCGAATGTTGAGCTCAGGACTAGGTCAGAGTGTTGAATGCAGGGTTGGGTTCGAATGTTGAACGCAGGACTGTTTACATGTTGAACGCAGGGATGAGTTCGAATGTTGACCTAAGGGCTAGGTTCGAATGTTCAATGCAAGAGTATGTTCGAAGGTTGAACGCATGGCTGATTTCGAATTTTGAACTAACGGCCGAGTTCGACTGTTTAAAACAGGACTAGGTTCAAATGTTTAACGCGGGGCTTTGCCCGAATGTTGAATACACGGCTGTGTTCGAATATTGAACTCAGAGCTCTGTCCAAATGTTGAACGCATGTCTGAGTTTGAATGTTGAATGTAGGGCTGGGTTCAGATGTTCAACACAGGGCTGAGTTCAAACGTTGAACTCAGGGCTGAGTTTGAATGTTAAGCGCAGGACTTGGTTCGAACGTTAAAAGCGGGACATGCAGGATGACTGCATTGTAGAGTGCAAATGTAGGTTCGAATGTTGAACATAGGACTAAGTTGGAATGTAGAATGCAAGACTATAGGTTTATCTCCCTTGGATTGGTACCCGGTGCAACAGTTAACAATCTATCGAGACCGGGCACCTAAAACATCACGTAGTATCTGTTTATAAACATGCCACTGTTCAGTGGGAACATGATAAATAAGGAAATATAAATTCGATCAATCGCTAATAATGAGCAGTGTGGTATAACACCAACAGTGCGCATCACGCCTAAATGCTTGGGTAGTTGTCGTTTGAGGTCGCCGGTACATGTGTACTCTGACGTCGACGGGGGCGTGGGGTGGGGGTGGTGGTGGTGGGGGGGGGGGAAGTTGTCGTTGGAGGTCGCCGGTACATGTGTACTCTGACGTCGGCGGGAGCCGTGGGGGTGGGGGGGGGGGGGGGGGGAGCTCAATGCAGGGAAATGATCAGGGGCGACCAGCTTTTAATTCGTAATTAAAAATATTTCATAAAGGATGTGCCATGGTGTCTGGTGGCGTGTTTCAATAATTATATATATATATATACTCAGCAAAAATAAAAAGTTTTCCTTCAAAATCTGAGACTCAAAGAAAGAACTAATAATTGTGGCATGATTTTCTTTTAATAACATCTTTGTTTGATGTTTACACAAAATTTCATCGAAATATACCGAATGCTTAAAAAATAAATCACAGTTTAAAAACATAGGTGCGAAAACGAAATTAACAAAACTTAACAAATGTAAAGATGAACGACAATAACACAGATTTAGCAGTCTAAGCTCATTCAAATACACAGAAAAACTTTCAAAACCTCACTAATATCTCATGTGTCCACCGTTACACCGAATACACTAAAAATGCGACGTTGCATGCTTCTAACGTAACGACTGACGAAGCATCGAGAATATTTGGGACATCAGAATGACCCTATCCAAAGTGTTCAGGACCTTGCAGC
This sequence comes from Cyrtodaria siliqua, assembly GCA_037043455.1. Lineage (NCBI taxonomy): Eukaryota > Metazoa > Mollusca > Bivalvia > Adapedonta > Hiatellidae > Cyrtodaria > Cyrtodaria siliqua. The sequence goes on along the minus strand of JAWPHD010013463.1, from coordinate 3,645 downwards.
AGCACTTGTCCGCGAATGGAACGCATGAGCTCCAGAATTCGTCATTCGTTACGTTAGAAGCATGCGACGTCGCATTCGTGCGTGTATTCGGTGTATAACGTTGAACATATGAGATATTAGCGAGGTTTTGAATATTTTTCTGTGTATTTGAATGGACTAAGACTGCTGAACCTGTGCTATTGTCGTTACCTTTATATTTGTTAAGTTTTGTTAATTTCGTTTTCACACCTATGTTTTTAAACTGTGAATTATTTTTTTATTTTTCGGTATATTTCCATGAAATTTTGTGTGAAAATCAAACAAAGATGTTATTAAAAGAAAATCATGCTACAATTGTTAGTTCTTTCTTACTGTCTCAGATTTTTCAAAAAAACTCGAAGTATTTAAAGGATACTTTTTAATTTTGCTGAGTATATATATATAATGACATATCGCCAATTTCAATACGGCAATATGTCATCAATACGGCAATATGTCATCAATACGGCAATATGTCATCAAACTCTGTAAAAGCTACATGTATCTGAGAGATACCAAAGCAAAATAATGTAAACTGGTCATATTAATGACCTTTTTTGGTTACACTCGGTTTGCGGATATGAGGCGTTATACTTGGGTGATGGAGATATGTTGTGTGTTATATATATATATTATGTATGTCATATAACTAGGTTTAACTTTTGCACCACATAACAAGGTTTGTATCAACACCCCGTTTCCTCGCCAGTTTAATTATTTTGCTTTGGTATCTCTCAGATACATGATTTTGATGACATATTGATGTCTATATAACATGGTAGCAGTCTTAGATGTAAGATATACAGGCCATTTTCTGCTGAGTCTCAGTCAAACAAATGCTTTTCTAGGAGGATCTTCGACTCCAAAATGTTGCATGTCTCGTTTTAATATTTAAAACATGTACGCCGTAGCTAATGTTTTCCATTTTGATAATATGATTGGGAACAATTTTCTAAACGTAGAACTTTCCGCGGTCATAGTATTGTTTTATTTGGGTCAAATACGTAGATTATCCTGAATGTTTGTTAGTTTGTTGGACTGGTGTTTTACGTCATTTTCAACACATATAAGGTCATATATGACGGTCAATTGTTTTATGGTGGAGGCAGACCACCCACTGTTCCTGGGTAGAACCAGTACTGTGCACCGCCCGCCATCCGTAAGAATCGAAATTTGTTCACTTGCAAGTCGAGCTCTCAGTGGGATTCGAACCTGCAGCGGTGAGAGGCGAGAAGATTTCCAACGCAGCGTCGTTTAACCCCTACTGAATGTTCAGGTATATATAAATTCAATTATTAAACCTTATGTTAGGAAATGTCTACATTGTAGGGATAATAATCATTAAATTTCATTATATTTTTATTATAATTATGTTCAAACTAAGGTATGCATCCATAAAAGAAATAAAATATAATTTTGATTTTTTTTTATTATTTAAAACTAGACTCTCATTTATTTTTAGTTTAAATGTAATGAATAAGCTGAGTTATACTTTCAAAAACTTGTGTAACAACGCTAAAGGTAACAATTCCGCTAAAGGTAACAACCGCCGTTAAAGGTAACAATTCCAACGCTAAAGATAACAACCTCCGCTAAAGGTAATCATCACCTCTTCTGCTAAAGGTAACAACGCTAACGCTAAAGGCAACATCTGTTTTCAAAATCTACAGTTTCAATGAAAATTTAGTTAACAGGTTTGTGTTAGTTACTGAGTCACTTGATTCGCTTCCAACCGATGCGACCCGTATCGGCGTTGTTAGAGAGTGTGCTGGTCTCCTACTCGGACACGTGGATTTTCTGCAGATTCGAATCCCATAGGAAGCCCGACTTGTTAATTGAAAAAGTGTCGATTGTTATGGATGGCCGGAGATATACAGTACTGGTTCTACCCTTGAAAAATGGGGTGATCTGCCTCAACCCACCGTCATATATGGCCTAATATGTGCTTAAGGATGTTGGCTGGTTAAGTTTCGACATTTTCAAGTTTAAGAATTTTATTATTTTTTAAATCATAGTTTTATTTGATAACATAATTGTTTAATTTCTTCCATTCTAGTAGATATGGATATAATGTAGTATTTAGGATGATAACATATCAAATTTTAAACAAACAAATATTTTCCGTCATTTACGATCATTTTTTGTTATCAAGGAAATAGGGGGTATAGGTAGCTCTGAGTGGAATTTATCCTTTTGCAATAGAAAAAAAATAGATTTGTGTTTTTAAATAGTGGAGTTCATATATAAAAGTCGAAACTGAGCTAATTGTTTATTCGATCTCTATATCTAAACTGTGTGTACGGTATTTTACAACGAAAATGTCAAAATAGCTCCAAAATGTGCGTAATTTAAAGAATTTTTAATAAAAATTCATTAGAAGCCTGGTGACCTATATATTTGTTTACATGCTTCGAAAGAAAAGTCATAGGACCTTGTAATATGCAAGTTTTAAACAAAGTTGAGCATTAGAACATACTTTTTTTTTATCTTTGATTATCATTTTAGTCAAAACAAATTTCTTTAAAAAATGGGTGGGTTATTTTTGCTTTTTAAAGTAAAAAGACGAACGAGAATTAGAGAGAGATGGTTATATGTAACTGAAAATTAATCTTTTTTCTCAATAAATATAATGTCATGAATTTGTTTTTTGAAAATGTTCATTGACTCTGTTTTACATATTTTCAGTGAAATTTTGGAGTTAGAAATATGTCCCTTCTTCTAAGACATCTAGTGCAAAAAAAAAGTGTCATGATCTACCCTTTTTTTGACAATTTTGTATCTAAATGATACCAAATAAGCTTTAAATATCAGATTAAAAAAATCTCAGCACTACGTCCTTTCCCAGCCAACCTCCTTAAATGACGTGAAATACCATTCAAACAGAATAAAACTCCTCTTGCATCAAGACCAGGCATAATTAAGATTTTCATCTGCGCCATTAAGAGTGATATTTGTATAAGCTGTTTAGCTTGTTTAACTGTGGTCTGATATTAAGCTTATGGTTTCGTTTGGAGATAATATACACATTAAGTTCGATTTAACAAAACATCGGGTTTATTAATAACGTAATTGGAAACGCATCTTATCTTTTGCTATAATGGGTACGGTATAATATAGCAAACACAGTATAAAAAAAAACAGAAGACGGGTGAGTAGAAAAAATATAATGCAGACTTGAACCAGTACTATCTCATCTCTATCTCATATCAGAAACAGTTTACTGAAATGTTAATCGAATGACACAAATATATGAAAGGGAAACATGTCACTTTTACTGGGGAACACTTTCTGCATGCCAAACACGAAACTCGGCATGCATTTTTAAGCAAACTGTATCGATGTTTTAAAGAACATACGAATAACATTGATGATAAAACTACAAAGGGGGTGGGTTGCGGGTAAACATTTGAAATTTAGATTTTTTCTTCGTTATTTTACCATATATTTTAATTCAATAACAACAATAAGGAATATTGTCAAACAATTTATTTTGAACTCTGTAAGAAAAACGCGTTGGGGATATAACTTGATCGGGTTTATTTTACAATCATCAAATATCACGTTTATTGATTTCTATATGTAGTGTCTATTTTATCTCCGTATTGGGTTCAAAAAAAGTTATCTGAT
>JAWPHD010013462.1:0-68141 GCA_037043455.1 Cyrtodaria siliqua | reverse complement strand
GATACAAAACAACTAAGTTTGAGATATAAACTAAATATACCCCGGGGCTCCTTATAAAGTTTATGCTCTGGTTTTCTATGAAGATGTAGTTATTGATACTGTTGGAAATGAATTGGTGATAGTTTAATCTAACTTATAATATATATGACTTACGTAAATTATTCAGTAAATTTATCACATGGCCAAATACAGAGTTTAGCGAGGGCTTATGAGAACAAGAGTGAATTAACTATCAGGTTAAAAAATAAAGAACTAACTGGGAATTTGCCCTTGTCGCTGACAGCTACTAAGATTAACAATATTAGCAAAGCTAAATCTGACCGACGGGGATTAGACATAAGCATATCAAAATCACAAATGAGGTCTCAATCTGAAAATGAAGGCTTTTTAGGTGCATTAGCTGGTTTGTTAACTACAACAATATTACCAACAGTTGCTAGATTTGCTTCAAAGATATTAGGACCTTTAGCAACAGGAGCATTTAGCGGTCTAGCCAATACTGGAATTGGTAAAATATTTGGAAATGGAATGGTAACTGTTCCTGCTAATAAAAAACAAACACTTCTAAAATCAAATAAATTAACACTTGCACAAACAAACAAAAAATAGCAAAGTCAAAAGGTTGCTGCACTATTAACCTAACAAAAAACACTGCAAGACGTACTGGCAAGAGCTTCTAGTAATAAAATGGTAACTGTTCCTAAACGGTACCTGTTCCCAGTGATAAAAAACAGCAAGACGTAACGGTAACTGTTCCTAGTGATAAAAAACAAACACTTCTCGTATCAAATAAAAAAAAGTTGCACAAAAATAAATAAATAGCAAAGTCAAAAGGTCGCTGCCCTGTTAAACTAACAGAAAAACAACAGCAAGACGGGGGATTTTTTTGACTTCTTGCATCATTAGGAATTCCAGTGATCGGATCTCTTATTAGTGGTTTAACAGGAAAAGGTTTGCAAGTAGATAGCGGAGGAAAAGGTTTGAGAGTTGATCGTGGACAAGGTTTACAAGTAGACTCACAAATAAGACCATATAGAAGTATCCCATTTGTAAAAATAAATTAAATTTTAAAAATGAACCCATCTCTAACTTAGATATACTGAAATGAGTTAAGCAGCTATGTATACAGAAATTCAGTGGGGTGTACAGCAAAAACAAATTACCAATAAAACAAAATAAACAAAAACCTGGTATTTTTAATCTTGATGATCATACCGGACCTGGTACACACTGGACATGTTATTATGATAATTATTACTTTGATCCGTTTGGTCTAAGCCCACCAAAAGAAGTTTTAGCGAACATACCTAATATAAAATACAACACTATTCAAAATCAAGATAAAACAAGTGTTTTGTGCGAATATTTCTGTTTGTACTTCATCAAAAAGTTGCAAGAAGGAAACAGTGTGTACGATATTCTTTATAAAATATTGAAACCATACAAACCAATAGAAAATGAAAACATTATAAAATCGTATTTTTTAAAATAAAGTTTAATCTAATCATATTATATATGTGTTATTGCATAAAAGAAAAAAAGGTTACTGAAAATGTTGATGCTCTGTATGTTTTAGCAAAAAATGGTAGAAGAATGTTAAAAGCAACTTGTGCATCTTGTGGTATTACTAAAACACAGTTTGTTAAAAGTACACAAGGTGGAAATATTGATATTCATAAAGCTCTGCTTCCTTTGTTACCTAAAAAGGGGTTAACAATTCCTGGTTATAAATATTGTGGTCCTGGTAATCCACTTGATAACGGAGAACCGGTAAATGAATTAGATGCTGTTTGTAAAGATCATGATTATTGTTATGATGAAAGTCCTAGTAATAAATCAATGAGTGATAAAAACATGCTTGCTGGTTTGAAATCTAGTACGTCTAAACCTACTGGAGAAAAGATTGCTAAGAATTTGATAGTAAAACCAGTTATTAGTACAAAATATAAACGTGGTCTTGGAGCATCAAAAAACGAGAAAAGGCGTTGAAATGGGCAGACAAGTTAGCAGACGAACTTCATAAACCTATACGAAGAAAGTTCACTCAACGCCGTGTGATTGTTGATGAAATTGATAAAATATTTGCCTACTGTTATTGATGTATTTAGTAAATTTGCTTGGGTTGTACCATTTCCAAATAAAACTGGTTTAGAAATTACCAAAGCGTTCCAAAAAATCATAAGTATGGGAAGACAATGCAAATCGCTGTGGGTTGACCAAGGAGTAGAATTTTACAATAAAATATTCAAGCAGTTCCTGTTGATAATAATATCGAAATGTATCACACGTTTAATTTTGGAAAAGCTGAAGTAATTGAACGATTTAATAGAACATTAAAGAGGATGTGGAAATATTTTACAGCCAACAATACAAATACATATTTAGACGTACTGCAGGCGATGGTTGATAAATACAATAATGCAAAACATCGGAATATTAAAATGACGCCGACTGAAGCAAGTGATGAAAAGAATAAAGGAACGGTGTATTTCAACCAGTATGGAAAAATGTAAAATAATCAAATTAAGCCAAAGTTTAAAATAGGGGATAATGTTAGAATCAGCAAATATAAAAGAAAGTTTGAGAAAGGTTATACTCCGAATTGGACTGACGAAATATTTGTTGTTGATGAAATTCAATACAAATCCTGTGACATACAAAATAAAAGACTTAAACAACGAAAACATTGATGGAAGCTTTTATGAATTAGAAATGATAAAAGCAAAGCAAGAAATGTTTAGGATTGAAAAAGTAATACGACGTGATTACAAAAAGAAACAAGCATTGATTAAATGGAAGGCTTACAATGAGGATTTCAATAGTTGGGTCCCATTTAAGGATATTGAAAATATTAAATAAGGGTTTAAAAAGAAAAGAAAGAAACATTTTGCAGAAAACTTAACAATTTAAAGAATAAATATAAAAAAGAATTGATGAAAGGTAAGCAACTCCAAGTAGAATATGAAGTAGTTCGTGATGATTTTAAAAAAAGCAAAGTTAATAAGCGAAGACTATTGCTGGTTGAAATGGATAATTATGAACGTGAGCTGGATAGAAACAGAGAATAGCTTCTTGAACTGAAATATAAGATAACAAAATGTAGAAAAGTAAGATATACTATGACCAAATATGATATGTACAGCGATGATGGAGACTACTGTCCGGTTCCGTCTGACTTTTCTTAATAAATTGCAATGTTATTAGTTGAATTATATGAGAGAAATAATAAACAACATTGATGAGTAGTATAGATACTGGGGGTACCAGTAATTTTTTTTCCTGAGAGAGGGTAATCAGAAAGTTTATAATGTTGTGGGGCTTGGTAGTAGTATATCACCGCCGTTGGCGTTTGCTACTGGACAACTAAAAACAGCTTTGTAACTGCTTACTGATAGCCCTTCGCGAAGGAAAAACTGTCCTGGTGCCCCCAGTATCTATACTACTGTTAGTTCTACTCTGCGAATATTTAGGAATATATTTATATATTATGTCAGTACGTCTACTGAGACTAGATAGCATGTATATTACATGTACCCCTATATTAGCTGATTTACCATTGTAATATTACTGAGCAATTGAACAAAGCCACGTTAACCGCCCCCCATCCCATCCCCACTATCCACTCAACGCCCCACCTACCCCATCACGCGCGCGCGCGCACACACACACATCCGCGCACGCACGCACGCACGCCCGCATACATTGCAACGAAAGCATAAGTGGCCGCACCCATCCTTCGTGTCACGTTATATGTCGGTAAATATGTCTTGTTTTAGAAGTTACACTATACACATATATTTTCGTGCCATGTTATATGTGTATAGTGGTGGATCTGGGCAAGGATTTGGGTAGATTTGGGTAAATATTTCTTGATTCAGAAGTTACACTGTACACATACTTTCATGCCACGTTATATGTGTTTAGTGGTAGATTTGGGTAGATCTGGGCAAGGATTTTAGATTTGGGCAAGGATTTGGGTATATCTGGGTGGATTTGGGTGGATTTGGTATATTTGGGTAGATTTGGGTATTTCGTGCCACAGATCTGTGTGGCAACCCGGGGCATTTCAAGGAATTTATGCATGCAATAAATACCATATAAGGAAACCAATTCTTAAGGTCAACCCTACTATATTTAGACTGGTATCTAATGCGAACTGAAACAGCTTATTAAGATAGATAGTACTATATATCAAAAACAAATAACGTTATCTAAAGAGGCAAGACTACGGTATCCTGTTAGGACCATGTTACCGTCGCATCTTACCATCGACCATCGATGGTCGATGGTAAGATGCGATGGTAAAATGCGATGGTCGATAATAAGATGCGATGGTCGATGGTAAGATTCGATGGTAAGATGCGATTGTCGATTGTAAGATGCGATGGTCGATGGTAAGATGCAATGGTCGATGGTAAGATGCGATGGTCGATGGCCCATCGCATCTTACCATCGACCATCGCATCTTATCATCGACCATCACATCTTACCATCGCATCTTACCATCGACCATAGCATCTTACCATCGACCATCGCATCTTACCATCGCATCTAACCATCGATCATCGCATCTTACCATCGACCATCGACCTAGGTCGATGGTAAGATGCGATGGTAACATGGCCCTAACAGGACACCGTACAAAACACTTGTCACTGCTGACGTGCTTTTCTCCTAGTCACGCAAGGTGTTTAAATGCAGGACAATGCGATATTCAGGATTCGACTTTTATATACTTCTACATGTATCGTACAGCTTTCATTAGCTGCACCGCAGAATAAATATCTGCACATATGTGTTAACTACGGTGTCCTGTTAGGGCCATGTTACCATCGCATCTTAGTAAGGTGCGATGGTCGATGTTAAGATGCGATGGTAAGATGCGATGGTCGATGGTAAGATGCGATGGTCGGTGGTAAGATGCGATGGTAAGATGCTATGGTCGATGGTAAGATGCGATGGTCGATGGTAAGATGCGATGGACCATCGACCATCGCATCTTACCATCGCATCTTACCATCGCATCTTACCATCGCATCTTACCATCGCATCTTACCATAGACCATCGCATCTTACCATCGACCATCGCATCTTACCATCGCATCTTACCATCGACCATCGCATCTTACTATCGCATATTACCATCGACCATCGCATCTTACCATCGATCTTCGACTTATCAATTCTCATGCTGATCAAGATCTCACGATTACCGTAAAAAAATGTCTATGTCGAAGGTCGATGTTAAGATGAGAACTATCGCATCTTACCATCGACCATCGCATATTACCATCGACCATCGACCATCGACTTATCAATTCTCATGCTGATCAAGATCTCGCGATTACCGTAGAAAAATGTCTAGGTCGATGGTAAGATGCGATGGTCGATGGTAAGATGCGATGGTAATAACCGATGGTCGATGGTAAGATGCGATGGAAGATGGTAAGATTCGATGGTCGATGGTCCATTGCATCTTGCCATCGACCATCGCATCTTACCATCGACCATCGCATCTTACCATCGCATCTTACCATCGACCATCGCATCTTACCATCGACCATCGCATCTTACTATCGCATCTTACAATCGCCCATCGCATCTTACCATCGCATCTTACCATCGACCATCTCATCTTACCATCGCATCTTACCATCGACCATCGCATCTTACCATCGGCCATCGCATCTTACCATCGCATCTTACCATCGACCATCGCATCTTGGTCGATGGTCGATGGTAAGATGCGATGGTAACATGGCTAACAGGACACACACACACACTAACAGGACACACACACACACACTAACAGGAAACACACACACACACTAACAGGACACACACACACACACACTAACAGGACACACACACACACACACTAACAGGACACACACACACACACACTAACAGGACACACACACACACACACTAACAGGACACACACACACACACACTAACAGGACACACACACACACACACTAACAGGACACACACACACACACACTAACAGGACACACACACACACACACTAACAGGACACACACACACACACACACTAACAGGACACACACACACACACACACTAACAGGACACACACACACACACACACACTAACAGGACACACACACACACACACACTAACAGGACACACACACACACACACACTAACAGGACACACACACACACACACACTAACAGGACACACACACACACACACACACTAACAGGACACACACACACACACACACTAACAGGACACACACACACACTAACAGGACACACACACACACACACACTAACAGGACACACACACACACACACACTAACAGGACACACACACACACACACACTAACAGGACACACACACACACACACACTAACAGGACACACACACACACACACTAACAGGACACACACACACACACACTAACAGGACACACACACACACACACACTAACAGGACACACACACACACACACTAACAGGACACACACACACACACACTAACAGGACACACACACACACACACTAACAGGACACACACACACACACACTAACAGGACACACACACACACACACTAACAGGACACACACACACACACACTAACAGGACACACACACACACACACACTAACAGGACACACACACACACACACTAACAGGACACACACACACACACACTAACAGGACACACACACACACACACTAACAGGACACACACACACACACACTAACAGGACACACACACACACACACTAACAGGACACACACACACACACACTAACAGGACACACACACACACACACTAACAGGACACACACACACACACACTAACAGGACACACACACACACACACTAACAGGACACACACACACACACACTAACAGGACACACACACACACACACTAACAGGACACACACACACACACACTAACAGGACACACACACACACACACTAACAGGACACACACACACACACTAACAGGACACACACACACACACTAACAGGACACACACACACACACTAACAGGACACACACACACACACTAACAGGACACACACACACACACTAACAGGACACACACACACACACTAACAGGACACACACACACACACACACACTAACAGGACACACACACACACACACACACACACACACACACACACACACACACACACACACTAACAGGACACACACACACACACTAACAGGACACACACACACACACACTAACAGGACACACACACACACACTAACAGGACACACACACACACACACACACACACACACACACACACACACACACACACACACACACACACACACACACACACACACACACACACACACACACACACACACACACACACACACACACACACACACACACACACACCACACCCACACCCACACCCACACCCACACCCACACCCACACCCACACCCACACCCACACACACACACACACACACACACACACACACACACACACACACACACACACACACACACACACACACACACACACACACACACACACACACACACACACACACACACACACACACACACACACACACACACACACACACACACACACACAGATGTTCTACCACTGGACAACATACTCTCAATATAATAAATTGGCAGCATGCGCGATCGGTTTAATTGAAAATTAAAAATATGGTTTAATGTAAATGATGATTTTTGTTTCGTTTCATTTACATTTAAAACGCCATTCATATACATAACTTTTTCCTAACGAATATGCGTTCAAGCAAAATAGTGGAAAACACTTGCATTGTATTATTGGGTTATATTGAACTTCTCAATTTAAAATAACTCCAATTTTTATGATATACATCTATAAATCGATATATTTAAGTCGACAAAACACGACGTAATTCAATAAATGAAAAACAACAACATGTACATTAAAATGGTTCTTTATTTTACAATAAATAGATTTTAGTGAACTTGACGTTATTTTATTTTCTAATATATCAGTATAAAGGAACTCGACGTAATGAGTAATATCTATATAACACGAGATATTGATCAGCTATTCATTTGAAGCTATGTATAGTTTGTCAATTATGTGATATAAATATGTCGATTTAAAATCTAAACAAGAGGCCCAAGAGGGCCTGTAGACGCTCTGCTGGCTAAAACGGCTCTTATATCAAGGGTTGTCGTCATAAATTTCCCATCAGTACTTATTTTTTTCGAACGTGTCCAATATTTCATTGATATACCGCGATTTGCACAACTAGATATCATACCTAGAATTCCTGCTTAATGTCGTAGAAATCCAACAAGCCTTGGAGTAGTAGGGCCCACAAGAAATTAAACGTAAAAATGTCAAAAGGCCATAACTCCAGCATACTGGAACAAAAGAGCGATATGCACAACTAGACATCTTACCGATGCTTCCTGTCAAGTTTCCTCGAAATCCAACAAGGCGTTTAGGAGTAGTAGTAGCACCCACAAGAAATTTAAAGTAAAAATGTCAAGGGCCGTAAAAAAATCGAAATAGGCACAACTAAATAATCATACCAATGCTTCCTGCTAACTTTCGTCAAATCCCTCACGGCGTTGAAAAAAGTAATAAAAATAATATAAAAATATAAATAAAAATAAATGAATCAATCAATGACAAAATAGAAAAAAAAAAAAAAAAAAAAAAAAAGAATTGGTAAGGTGCTAGAGTGTTCACAAGGCAGAAAAGGGCATATTTTAGCAATGACAAGGGCCATAACTGAGGCATAAATGGTCCGATGTTGCTGTTTTTCGAACTCGTGCAATATGTCATTGCTATTAACAATCTATGCAAGCTTGGTAAAGATCAAATAATAAATGATTGTGCTGGAGTGTTCACAAGACAGAAAATTGCATTTTTCAAAAAAAACAAGGGCCATAACTCTTGTTTTACTGATCCGATCTGGGTTTTTTTTTATCTTGTCTAAGCTTTCATTGATATTAACAATCTGTGCAAGCTTGGTAAAGATCAAATAATAAATGAAGGTGCTAGAGTGTTCACAAGGCAGAAAATGGCATTTTTCAGAAAAAACAAAGGCCATAACTCTGGTACTAGTTACCCAATTTAGCTGGTTTTCGAAGTTATCCAAGCTTTCATTGGTATTAACAATCTGTGCACGTTTGGTAAAGTTCAAATAATATGAATGATATGAAATAATATAATGAAGGTGCTATAGTGTGCACAAGGCAGAAAATGGCATTTTTTCAGAATAAACAAGGGCCATAACTCTAGTGTTTATGACCCAATTGAGCTGGTTTTCGAACTTGTCCATGCTTTTATTGGTATTAACAATCTATGCTAGTTTGGTAAAGATCAAAAAATAAATGGAGGTGCTAGAATGTTCACAATGCAGAAAATGGGATTTTCCAGCAAAATAAACAGGGCCATCACTCTGGTGTTACTGACCAAATTTAGCTGTTTTATAAACTTTTCCGAGCTTTCATTTATATTAACAATCTTTGCAAGTTTGGTAAAGATCAAATAATAAATGAAGGTGCTAGAGTGTTCACAAGGCTAAACATGGCATTATTCAGCAAAACAAGGGCCATAACTCCGATGAAACTAATCCGATCTGGCTGGTTTTCGAATTTGTCCGAGCTTTCATTGACATAAAAACACTAGCAAAGTTTCGTAAAAATCTGATTAATCATGAAGGCCCTAGAGTGTTCACAAGGCAAAAGTTAACGGATGACGGACAACGGACGACGGACAACTCGTCATCCCATAAGCTCTGCTCGGCCAGTATAGCTTAACATGATAAAAGAGATTCGCGTTAACGTCATGTTTTAATGAAATCAAATTTACACCGGAATGATTAGCCCTGGTCATCCGGTCTGCTGCTGATTTCTTTGCCACGCTTTGTTACGTGTAGTCTAGTCTCGGACGCAGACAGCCAAACCCGTATGATATGTATGTCTGACGCTAGTCTCGGACAGCCAAAATCGTATGATGTTATGTTGTAAATAAAGTTACATGAGGTTTCTAGGCCTAGAAAGCAACCAAGCTAGTACCCTATGATTTGGCAGAAGCCAGAGCAGCAAGAGACTAAACCATTATAAAAAATTGAAGACAAACAAATAAACGTAACCATCCCTTTCAGGATTTAAAAAGTGACTTTGACCAATCATCGATCATACCTGTTTTTCAGTATGACCTCGTTTTGAGGTGGCAGTATTTTTAAAGAACCTTTACTCTAGCCTTGGTCACACAGCCTGCTCTTGTTTTTTTCGCTATGCTACATGGTTCAGCCAGGGGAAACCATATATGGCCCTATACTACTTTTTTTTTCCCACATAGTTCATTTTTTGTACCCAGGCAAAACTGGTTACATTGGATACAAAAAAATACAAAATAATTTGCCCAACATTTTTCACGAGATCATTTATTGGTTACATTGAATACAATTACATTGGATACAAAAAAATTAGCTCAACATTTTTCACGAGTTCATTGTATCCAGGCATAACTGGTTACACCGGATACAATAAAAAACTATATGGCCCAAAACTACATTTGTTTTTCACACAGTTCATATTTTGTACCCAGACACAACTGGTTACATTGGATACAAAAACAAATATATGACCCAATACAAGCACGCACGCACGCACGCACGCACGTAAACACACGTTAACACACGTAAATACACACACACACACATGCACGCACGCACGCACGCACACACGCGCGCGCGCGCACACACACGTGCAAGTACACACCGGTATGTACGTATATACATACACACACACAAACACACACACACACGCACGCACGCACGCACGCACGCACGCACGCACGCACGCACACACACACACACACACACACACACGTACATACATGTACACACACGCACGCACGCACTCACTCACACCCCGTAAACACACACATACAGACAATAACACATGTACAAACACGTACACACATGTACACATACACACGCATAAATAACCTTACTGTGTTGATAAGCCGTTAAACAATATTCAATTCAATTCATGCAGTGTAGCCACATGTGCACACCGCAAGGCCATATGTACACGCACATTTTACATACAATACAAGGCATTATGGTCTGTTGTTGTTTCTTTTTTTCCGTTCGTTTTAATTAAATGCAACTAAAACACATTATCATGGTTTAACGTGTATTGATACACATTAGTATTCTTTCAAAACTTCTCCAGTACCTTTAATCGCAATTGCATTTGGCGGGAAATGTATCAGAAATGAACACCAACACGTCAATCAATTGACGAAAGGTTGCACTACTCTGACACACCTAGACTGTATTGTTGTCTTGACACCTGTAAGTCGCCTGGATTAATTGACTGGTGTTTGCTCTCTCAAATTCATGGAGCCTGTCAATTATGTTCAGTGTTCTGTTTTCACAGCACTTGTGGGCGCGGTGGACGTTTTAAAGGTGCTCTAGGCGCCTAAAGGAGGGTTTAAAGGGCGTTTTAAAGCAGCGCTGGGCGTTTTAGACGGGACTATTGCCACCGTTAATGACAACGTATTCATACACTGCACACAGTTTAGAAAATAGTTCCGAACCGCCATACGAATTCTACTAGTATAACAAGCAATATATACATAACTATATGCACTATATATATGTAGGCATATATATACTTAAAGTCACCAGGATACTGGGTCTCTCAATTTGAACACATTTATTGGGACCACCATGAAATTGTGTGAATATACGTTTTTGGTATTTTTTTATGAATTGAGTAAACCTACGGGTAATTATGTATCCCCATATAGTCGTAACTTAACGGGTAATTCAACTGTTAACGCCTTCTATTCTCAAACCATAATACTGGGTCTGACCCAGCATTTTTGCTGGGTCTTGTTAATATATATATATATACCGCATCACTAGTTTATTGAGTCATTGTGAATTTCCCAATATATTGGGTCCTGAACTCTGACCTCTGATTGGATAAACGGTATATATATATACACACTTTGCAAATTATCAAGGGGAGATAACCCCTACTCAGGGGCCAAATAAACGTGTAAAATAAGTTATGTGCGAGAGGCTTAATTAGGTAAATGTAGTTCTGTTAAACAATCATGTATTATTGGGTCGTTGACTTTTTGAGTCAAGATCCAATAGGCAGATTGAGAACCCAATAACAAGGTAAGGACCCAATATATCGAGTGTAAAAATCATGTTTGACCCAATAAACTGGTATCTTTAAATATATCTATATATATATTGTTTTATACATACCTTAGTTTTGGATAAATGGTTACACAGGGCTACATCCAGGTACAAACTGGGTACAAGTGGGTACAACTAATAATATTAATAGATTTGGGGCACTTTAGTTTTGGGTACATGGTTACACAGGGATACACCAGGTACAACCTGGGTACAAGTGGGTACAACTAATAATATTAATAGATTTGAGGCAGATCAATTTTGGGTACATGGTTGCACACGGTTACATCAGGTAACAACTGGGTACAAGTGGGTACACCTACTAATATTAATAGATTTGAGGCACATTCGTTTTTGGGATACATGGTTACACAGGGATTCAACAGGTACAAACTGGGTACAAGTGGGTAAAACTAATAATATTAATAGATTTGGGGCACATTAGTTTTGAGTACATGGTTACACAGGGATACACCAAGTACAAACTTGGTACAAGTGGGTACAACTAATAATATTAATTGATTTGAGGCAGATCAATTTTGGGTACATGGTTACACAGGGTTTCACCAGGTAACAACTGGGTACAAGTGGGTACAACTAATAATATTAATAGATTTGAGACACATTAGTTTTGGATACATGGTTACACAGGGATACACCAGGTACAAACTGGGTACAAGTGGGTACAACTAATAATATTAATATATTTGAGGCAGATCAATTTTGGGTACATGGTTACATTGGGTTACACCAGGTAGCAACAACTGGGTACAAGTGGGTACAAGTAATAATACTAATAGATTTGAGGCACATTAGTTTTGGATACATGGTTACACAGGGATACACCAGGTACAAACTTGGTACAAGTGGGTACAACTAATACTATTAATAGATTTGGGGCACATTAGTTTTAGGTATATGGTTACACAGGGATACACCAGGTACAAACTGGGTACAAGTGGGTACAACTAATAATATTAATAGATCTGAGGCAGATCAATTTTTGGTACATGGTTACACAGGGTTACACCAGGTAACAACTGGGTACAAGTGGGTACAACTAATAATATTAATAGATTTGAGGCACATTAGTTTTAGATATCTGGTTACACAGGGCTTGAAGCAGACGAAATACTATCTCAGTAACTAGCTATATCGTATACATAAACTAATATAACACCCCCTCCACAACCGCCACCCCCACCCCACCCCCACACACCCACTCGAAATAAGATGTTTGTATTTTATTGTTTTACATATTTATGTGTTGTTTTGGGCAATTCTTACACATATAGCTATGTTGCCCCCCGCCTTCCCAACCCTCCGCCCCCAACCCTTCCCCCACTAGTACGTACTTAAGCATATATATATGTAGCATTATGCATCTTATTCATACTTCGCCCATATTGGGGCAATGGTTCGGACAGAAAGCATTTGTCCCGATATCTAATATCAAAATTACTTGTGTATAAATCATTTTAAAGTGCTTTCATATACATCTACTTTAAACAGATTTATGATACGAAGCTATATTGGATGAAATACTTTTTCGCAATCAAAACTCATACTCATGGTAATAAAATAATAAATTAGCGAGTGCCTTTCTATTGCGCACGTAGGCAAATAAACTTCTTTCGAATGAAGTATCATTGAAGTTTCATAAATTGTGCAATAAACGGACACATAATTTACCTTTGTTTGTTTTCAGACATATGAACGTATAAAACTCCCTTAATCGTGTAAGTGGTCTCCTAAACAAACGATAGTTGGTCCTAGGTATTCATAAATTATACACGTTATGGTACACTTTATCGTCGGAAGTGGCTGTAGAAACGATGGCCCTATTAATAAATCAATAAATTATACGCGTTAAGATAAACTTGAATATATCGTGTTATGTACGGAAGCGTATTCGTGCCTCGTCTTGTTGGGTTATATTGAATTTCTCAATTTCCAATAACTAAAGTTGTTATGATATACATCTATAAATTGATACATCTACGTCGATGTAATTCCAATAAATGCAAAACAAATAAGTTGAACTGGTTCTTTATTTTACAATAAATCGTATTTAGTGAACTTGATATTTTTTTTTTTTTTTCTATCGCGTTGAAACAAAGCAAACAAAAATATATTAATAAAAAGGTACTCGACGAAATGAGTATTATCTCTATTACACGAAATATTTATCTGATATACACGAGATATTTATTTCAAGCTATGAGGGCTGGCGTGGGGACGATAAACCGGGCGGTCTGGTGTATCAGTCTATCCTCCGAGCACGTTAAAGAACCATAGGAATCTATTCGATAATAAAAGTAGGGCAGGTTCCCGGATTCCTATGTTTTCTTCCCCTCTCTCTGGGGCGGCCCTAAATAACCTATACTGTGCTGATGAGCAGTTAAACAACATTCAATTCAATTCAATTCAAGCTATGTACTGTTTGTCGATTATGTGATAGAAATATGTCGATTTAAAATCTAAAAAATGATAAAACATTTCGAGTTAATGTCATGTTTTTATTAAATTTACACGGAAATGATTAGCCTCGGTCGTCCGGCCTGCTTCTGATTTCTTTGCTACGCTATGTTAAGTGTATTATAGTCTCGGACAGTTTGTTTGTTTGTTTGTTTGTTTGTATGATGTCTTACGTCATTTTCAGCACATGTAATGTTATATATGATGGTCGATTTTTTTAAGGTTGAGGAAGACCGTCCACTTTTCCTGGGTAGAACCTGTAGAACCTCCCGCCATCCGTAAGAATCGACACTTCCTACCATACAAGTCGAGCTCCCAGTGGGATTCGAACCAGCAGCGGTGAGAGGCGAGACGGTTTACAACGCACCGTCGTTAATCCATCGGCCACAGGGACGCTAACCTCGGACAGCGAAAATCGTATGATTTATATGTCGTATATGTCTTACTTGCAGCTATCGGTCTGGGTAGATTAGGCCGATTAAAGAGCCCACTAGCGATTAGCCGACTGTATTCACCCGTTTTTCACGCAACTAAAAGTCAACGGATGTTGTAAATAAAGCTACATCAGGATGGATGGGGGTAAAAACTTTTGCACTTTGAGTGACTTTCACTGGACCTTGATTGCTCTGCAGATATCATGCATCTTACTGGCAAATATCGGACTGGGTAGATAAGACCAAATAAAGCGCCAACTGTATTCGCCCATATTTCATGCACATACAAGTCAACGTTTGCATGGCATTATGTTGTAAATAATCAGGCCTGATATTTCTCAAGCTTTGCGCCGGTAATTACCGGCTTTTTGATTAGATTACCGGCTTACCGGCTTTTCTGTTACAATTGCCAGATTTTTTTTTCAAAAAAAAAAGTCATACATTTTATTAGTACTCAATTATTAACAAAAATACCAACACGTGTACCCAATACGCGACTGCGTGTGGTCAGCTGATGGCAACTAATTGGTGTGTACACCACAGTCCACCAATCAATTAGTCCAAATCGCCCGCGGCGTCTTATGTAAATCGAGTTCCGATAAACAGAAGATTGATATTTCACTTCCTTTTTATTGATTGAATTGGATTTTATAGTCGCACCAACATCTAAGGTCATATGGCGACTTTCCAGCTTCCATTGGTGGAGGAATTCCCAAGGTGCCCCTCCGCGCAATTTTCGTGCACGGGCGGGCACCTGGGTAGAACCACCGACGTTCCGCAAGCCAGCTTGATAGCTTCCTCACATAAGGATTCCTAGGCCCCTGAGGGATCGAACCTACAGCGGTGAGGGGCAAGTGATTTCAAGTCAGAGACGTTAACCACTCGGCCACGGACGCCCCTATAGTGTTTTTAAAGCTGACTGTTTTTAATGTGGTAGTGTTACATTTTCGACAACTATGTTACATTTTCGGTCACTTGTATATTGCAGTTGAAGTTTTCTTTAAATCTCGTCATTAAAACACATAGGCATAAAAAATAATGTGTAAATGGTATCTACAGTGTGACTCTTTTAAAACCCTGCATATATCTTGCACATTCATGCAAATTGATTACAGGACATAAAACTCATTTGATTTCATATCTCAAAATAAGCTACAGTTTAAAGGGACAGGAAAAACAAGTCGAGTCGGCTAGTTGTTCAGCCAACGAACTGGTAGCTCAGTGGATAAGGCCTCCACTTTAGACCTACCGATCTCTGCCCTGACCGAGGCGTGTCTGACAGGTAACTTCATCTCTTCTCCCTCTGAGGTAACCTTTCATATGAAACTGAAGCATACTATGAAGGGTTTTCGCCTGTATTTTGATTGACACTATTCACATTACAGATCGAGACCGCTTTCAGTCAAATCTTGTTTTTTTCCTCTTTGAAGTCCATTTTTGAAAGAAACGTGTATTTAAAAAAAAGGTTGTAATTTTAAAAATGAGAAATAAATGTGTAGTTTACATTTCGGATATAGTTAGAACTTAGAACGCGCAATGTGACCTTACATGTATCAGAGTCTATCTAGACCCTGCATGTACACATTGATCTACTTTCATAGCATTCGTAACATCTCGTACACTTTACATCTCGTACACTACTTCGCAGCATATCCAGACGAATGACGGGATTGGCCAAGATTTTACGATTGGGATTAAGGTTCTGTGAATAGATGGTGCGTAACTTTTGAAATCAACAATTGACGATCAAAAACAAACGATCTGTCTGAACCCACTAAACGTCGTTTTGTTTATTGACGGGTCACTTTTTTTTTGTAAGCTGACAACCTATTGGTACCACTCTTAGTCCGTCGACGTTAAAATTAGGTCAGCGTGACATCCAATATGGTCGCTATTACTATTAAAGGTCGAAACCTTACATAAATATTCTCCTCTAGAACCACTAAACATAATTATATCAACACTTCTTCTTTATCAATGAAGGTCAATCCATAGGCTTAATAGTATAAGCGAGAACGTGGGCGAGTCTCGGGTTTCAGATAGTATTTGCACCTCGCACAAAATCCTCGGAATTTCATTGGATTAGAGCGGTCACATGGTAACCCTCTATTATTCTATAGTGGGTCAGTAGATTTCATAGAGAGTCACTAAAACAATATGGACTACAATTCCGATTCAAAGTTTAAATCATTTGCAAATAGCTCTTTAAGGCGTTAGTAAAAAACATAATAAGTAGATTCAATAATGTTTTTTAAACTGTACCGGTCATGACGTCAAGGTGGAATTGCCCGAACGTCTCAATGACGTTGACGCTCCATTACAATAGGTTTTTTATCGGCGTTTGCCTTAAAAAAGGTGTTCGATGCAATAAATCAGTTATTGGGTTATGTGGGGTCAGTCAGATGTATAGGGGGACTCTTGGCTATCGCCTCGCCCCCTATAAATCTTACTGACCCCACATATTTCTGTAGGGGATCAGTAACAAACCCAATAACTAATAATGTATACCTTATAGTTGTAAGGGCACACTATGAGATCGGAAATCATGATTTCAAAATAGAGGATGAGGTGGGGATAAAAGCAATAACACGATGGGGTTAGCATGTTTTAAGCACGTGGTAGTCTTCCCCCACCCCCACCAACCCCATCCACCGAACACACACACACACACACACTACAAAAAAAAGAGTAAAAAAAAAAGAAACAAAAGTACGGTACGGATTTGCGGCGGATGTATGGAGATGGTGAGGTGTTCTTAATATTTTCTTTCATAATATTCGCAGGCCATGTCGAACATTAAAGGCTTACGTCAACATGACTTGATGTAAAAATGGAAAAGAAAAAAGGCCGGTCTGCTGAGGTAGAGAGAGAGAGGGAGGCAGTTTATATAGGACAGAGGGATTTAAATCATCAGTGGATGGCACAGGAAGAGCTAGTTTTATTGTTGTTTTAAAAGTTGAAACATTCTTAGGCCATTTGTTACAATAAACTTGTTTTTCTTAATTCTTTTTGAGTGTCTCAATATTTGTTGTTGAAATGAGCCCTTTTTTTAAATATTTTTTTTATATATATTTGTTTTTATATAAAACAAAAAGTGGCGTTTGTGGTGTGTGTGTGTGTGTGTGTGTGTGTGTGGTGCTTGGGAGTGGGGGAGGGTGTTGACGTGATGGGGGTATAGGGCTAAGTCGGACTACGCACATCACATACAATTTAGGTATCGTGACTCAAGTTTAAATTGAGTTATAGACCCATTCTGCATATAAATGAAGGGTATCCTGGATTTCCATTCATGTTTGCATGCACCATATGCTTTGTATTTGGAGGTCTGGTGCACCGTAATCCCAAACTTCTTACATCGTACCTTCCTTAAAAATCCCACATCCCCGACCCTGGATCCGCACTTCAATTTGTTAAACGGGGTTACTTCCCTTAGGTATTACGTCATAATCATCTGTAATATAGAGAATGCCTAATAAACTTGAAAGTATAAGGCACTGACATAATATTCTATTTATCATGTAGATTATCCAAATTTTCTGTATGAATTACTGTTATTACCTATTTCTAAGAATGTTACCCTTATCGAGGACGCCGCCATGTTGTTTCTTTTTTATTGTTTTATGTGCATGTTACGTGCATGACGTCAGATAACGTTACGTACAATAAAAGCCGAGGGATTCCGTATTGATTTGCTTTATTGGCCAGTGCATATTAAAACAAAATGTATTAGGTCACCCCTTTATTGGCAGAAAAGTGCATATCTGCATGATAAAATAATGTTGAGAATACCCCTATAACGTGTTTGCGCCGAGTCGAAATCGAATTGTGTTTTACGGAAATTACAAACTATGTTCATTATATAGCCTTTCTAGCCGTTTTAAAGATTGGATTCGGACACAAGATAAGTTGTTGAAATAACATATTAACAGAATATATAACATTACGTTGATACATTAACTTGCTAGTCTTTCGAAGTTGAATGAATTGACAGCATCAGCGTAAAAATCGCTGTATTTTTGCATGTTTGATGCTCGATTTGAAAGCATTCAGTAACTATTTTGATGATTTCTTTGACTTATGACATTTTTTTCATTGGTATGAATAATTCAAATTGAGGATATAGTGGCAATAATGGCTGCGTATATAGGAATTTCGATTTTTCTTCATTTTTTCGGTCATTTCAAGCCAACAAAATGGCGGATTTTCATGTTTTTTTCAAAGAGGTACTCGGTAGGGAACTATTGGCAACGTTGCCATACAGTTGTCAAGTGAGTGGAGACGCCCAAGGAAATAACCACTTGCGTCTTGACTGTATAGGCCCTCAACCACAATGGTCATTGAAGTTCCTGTTTGTCCATATAACCAGTTTGTACTTTGGTGCGTGGAAAAAAAACAACAATATAATTCTGTTAAAACAAAATGTGTGAAAATACTGTGACTGAAATTTGTCTGTAATTTGGGCCTAACTGTAAGGACATAACAAATAGTTTAGATAACAAACAAAAATTAAAACTTGAGGCCTTAAGGCTTGCGTAAACTACTGTGATTACTTTTTGTCCATCTTTTGTTTGTCCGTCAACAATTGTAAACAACATCTCTGAAACCGCATAGTCAATTTAGACCAAACTTCACATGGATGATCCTTATGGTAGTTGCTTTCAAAGTTATGAAAAGTAGGTCAACGCGACATCTAGGTGGCCTCCATTATCATATATGGTGACATGGGGCCACATGTATTAAGCGCCTGCCTTCCGTAAGTGACATGTGTTACTTTTTTTTGTATACTGGCCAGGTGCACTTATGGAATGGCACTTTGTCCATTGTCGTCTCTCTGTTAATTTTTTCCTGCTAACACTCTGGCACCTTATTCTCCCTGTCAAAATATGTTCTTTATAAATTATACTGCATTGAGCGATCACCTGTCTAACATGACCAGTTAACCCAAATGACAGTTTTTTTCGATTAGGCCAACTTTAAACAATTATTTGTTTGCTGTTTCTCGACCCAGGATTTCATAAATATTGAAGATAGCAACAAACAAAACAATGTTAAAGAATTGCTATAAAAAGTTTGGGGTAGAGCCCTTTTTTATGGGTAGATAAGGAGCAAACCAATAATTTTTTATGGTCGGCCTTAGTCAAAATTGGGAAAAGCCAGTTTGTCTTGAGGCGTTTCTTGCAGATGTGAAATATATGGAGTGCTGTAAAGCGGGTATATAAGGCTTTTTTATGAAGAATCTAAAATTAAAAAAATGCAAAATTCATGATTAAAAAATATCATAATCAAAATATAATTTACGCACCATGTTGATCAGGTCTAACATTTGAACTCGCGGTATATTTTGAATAGAAAATGCTAAAGTTAACACTGGTGCATAATCTAGGATGGCTCTAATTATTGCGCAAAATGATTTTTCTTGTAAATAAGGGGTATTTTTAGGCTTTTTCATTTAGGCCCTGTAGACATGTTAGCATAAAAATATTATTTTTTTGTCAATTTTAAATTGGATCCCTAGACTCCCACATAAAACGTGATCTACCCCCTTTAAAAATAAACTATTAATATTTTTGAGAGTCATTCTAAAGCTTTAAAATGTGAACTTTTGTTGTTAAGCCACATTGTCATCTGCAGCATTTACTCCAGCTGAATAAAGACTAAAATATTCATGAGATTATTTAAATACGACGCTGTGACTGGTCAGTAGTGTAAAGTACCCTCGTTAATATTGATAAGGTTTTCTTGCATATCGAACAAGGATATCTTTCATTTAAAAGGGGCTAGATATTTCCATCTCACCCTAGGGTTGAGATAAAATTCACGCGCAACAATAATCATCAATAACGTGAACAGATGCATGACGTCATTGTGTTAAAAACATTAAAACGTTAGTTATTGGCGACGTCAACGCACAAAATGTCAATGATACGCAAGCAAAATAACCCATCATGAGTTTATACATCTGAGATAGGGATATCTCACCCGAGGGTCAGAATTGTAACCAGGGACGAGGCCGAGTTCCTGGTTGGAATTCTGATCCCGATGCTGAGATTTTCCTATCTCACATGGATACTCCTGATGGATTTTTATAATATTTATCCAGACTGAGTGTTGCGATGGCCTAGCACAATTATGTTGTCACGTAGCACCAGACCAGGCACCTGTCATTCAGCTGAACACTGGCCTATTGTTCAGGGCGCGTGTTTCAGCCAAATGCTTTTTAGCATTTACATGAGTAATTTTAATAAAACATACATACATTATATATCATTAGAACTAAAATATATTTTGCAAATTGTTGATGCAGCAGAGTTTTGCAGTGAAAATGACGTATCAAAAACAACTTTCACGTCTACAATCTTTATTCCTCAACCGATTTTGAAAAGTATTGTATTTACCACTAAAAACGTCTGTCTCACTGATGTCTGAAAAGTCCAAAAAAACAACTGACTGAAACAAACGCCCCAAACAATAGAGTGAGTAGATTCTACAGGAAGAATTGATACTGGGTGATACTCCGACCAGACTCCTGTCATTACAACTGAACGCTGGCCTAGAGAGAGTAGATTCTGCAGGAAGAAATGATATTTAAGTTGCTATTATTCGCTGATATAGTTTATTTGGACATTACGTATCCTCCGAAACGCCTGCTGTCATTACAACTGAACGCTGGCCTAGAGCAAGTAGATTCTGAAGGAAGGAATTATATTTAAGTTGCTATTATTCGCTGATATAGTTTATTCAGACATTACGTAGCATCCGACCAGGCTCCTGTCATTACAACTGAACGCTGGCCTAGAGCAAGTAGATTCTGCAGGAAGAAATTATATTTAAGGTGCTATTATTCGCTGATATAGTTTACTTGGACATTACGTAGCCCCCTACCAGACTCCTGTCATCACAACTGAACGCTGGCCTAGAGCGAGTATATTCTGCTAGAAGAAAATATATTTAAGTTTCTATTATTCGCTGATATAGTTTATTCAGACATTACGTAGCCTCCGACCAGACTGCTGTCATTACAACTGAAAGCTGGCCTAGAGCAAGTAGATTCTGAAGGAAGAAATTATATTTAAGTTGCTATTATTCGCTGATATAGTTTATTCAGACATTACATAGCCTCCGACCAGGCTTCTGTCATTACAACTGAACGCTGGCCTAGAGCGAGTAGATTCTGCAGGAAGAAATTATGATATTTCAATTGCTGTTATTCGCTGATATAGTTTATTCAAACATTACGTAGCCTCCGACCAGACTGCTGTCATTACAACTGAACGCTGGCAAAGAGCGAGTAGATTCTGCAGGAAGAAATTATATTTAAGTTGCTATTTTTTGGTGATATAGTCCATTTGGACATTACGTAGCCCCCGACCAGACTCCTCTCACTACAATTGAACGCTAGCCTAGAGCGGGCAGATTCTGCAGAAGGAAATTATATTTTAGTTGCTATTATTCGCTGATATAGTTTATTCAGACACTACCTAGCCCCCGACCAGGCTCCTGTCATTACAACTGAACGCTGGGTTAGACCAAGTAGATTTTGCAGAAAGAAATGATATTTAAGTTACTATTATTCGCTGATATAGTTTATTTGGACATTACATATCCCCGATCAGGCTCATATCATTACAACTGAACGCTGTATTAGAGGGAGTAGATTCTGCAGGAAGAAATTATATTTAAGTTGCTATTATTCGCTGATATATTTGATTTGGACATTACGTAGACCCGACCAGGCTCATGTCATTACAACTGAACGCTGGATTAGAGGGAGTAGATTCTGCAGGAAGAAATTATATTTAAGTTGCTATTATTCGCTGATATATTTTATTTGGACATTACGTAGCCCCCGACCAGATTCCTGTCAAATTTAAGTTGCTATTATTCGCTGATATAGTTTATTCAGACATTACATATCCCCGACCAGGCTTATATCATTACAACTGAACGCTGGCCTAGAGCGAGTAGATTTTGCAGGAATAAATTATATTTAAGTTGCTATTATTCGCTGATATAGTTTATTCAGACATTACGTAGCCTCCGACCAGGCTCCTGACATTACAACTGAACGCTGGCCTAGAGCGGGTAGATTCTGCTGGAAGAAATTAAATTTAAGTTGCTATTATTCGCTGATATATTTTATTTCGATATTACGTAGCCCCCGACCATATTCCTATCATTACAACTGAACGCTGGCCCAGAGCGAGTAGATTCTGCAGGAAGAAATGATATTTAAGTTTCTATTATTCGCTGATATAGTTTATTCAGACTGTGGTGATTCTGCAGAAAGAAATAATATTTAAGTTTGTATTATTCGCTGATATAGTTTATTCAGACATTACGCAGCCCCCGAGCAGACTCCTGTCATTACAACTGAAAGCTGGCGTAGAACAAGTAGATTCATCAGGAAGAAATTATATTTAAGTCGCTATTATTCGCTGATATATTTTATTTGGACATTACGTAGCCCCCGACCAGATTCCTGTCATTACAACTGAACGCTGGCCCAGAGCGAGTAGATTCTGCAGGAAGAATAGATATTTAAGTTGCTATTATTCGCTGATAGAGTTTATTCAGACATTACCAAGACACCCGACCAAGCTGCTGTCATTACAACAGAACTCTGGCCTAGAGCTTTTAGATTAAGCAGGAATAAATTATATTTAAGTTGCAATTATTCGCTGATATAGTTTATTTGGACATTACCTAGCACCCGACCAGGCTGCTGTAATAACATTATTCAGACATTACTTAACCCACGACTTGACTCCTGTCATTACAACTGAACGCTGGCCTAGAGCGAGTAGATTCTGCTGGAAGAAATTATATTTAAGTTGCTATTATTGGCTGATGTAGTTTATTCAGACATTATGTAGCCCCCGACCAGGCTCCTGTCATTACAACTGAACGCCGGCCTATATAGAGCAGATTCTGCAGGAAGAAATTATATTTAAGTTGCTATTATTCGCTGATATTTTTTTATTCAGACATTACCTAGCCCGCGACTAGACTCTTGTCACTACAACTGAACGCTGGCCTAGAGCGAGAAGATTCTGCAGGAAGAAATGATATTTAAGTTGCTGTTGTTTGCTGATATAGTGTATTGAGACATTACCTAGCCCCCGACTAGACTCCTGTCACTACAACTGAATGCTGGCCTAGAGCGAGTAAATTCTTCAGGAAGAAATTATATTTAAGTTGCTTTTATTCGCTGAATTGTTTATTCAGACATTACGTTACCTCCGACCTGGCTCATGTCAATTGATCTGATCGCTGGCCTAGAGCGGGTAGATTCTGCAGGAAGAAATGATATTTAAGTTGCTATTATTTGCTGATATAGTTTATTCAGACATTACATATCCCCGACCAGGCTTATATCATTCAACTGAACGCTGGAATAGAGGGAGTAGACACTGCAGAAAGAAATTAGATTTAAGTTGCTATTATTCGCTGATATAGTTTATTTGGACATTACGTAGCCCCCGAACAGACTCCTGTCATTACAAATGAACGCTGACCTACAGCGAGTACATTCTGCTGCAAGAATTATATTTAAGTTGCCATTATTTGCTGATATCGTTTATTCAGACATTTCCTAGCCCCCGACCAGGCTGCTGTCATTACAACTGAACGCTGGCCTAGAGTTAGTAGATTTTGCAGGAAGAAATTATATTTAAGTTGCTATTATTCGCTGATATAGTTTATTCAGACATTACGTAGCCTCCGACCAGGCTCCTGTCATTACAACTGACCGCTGGCCTAGAGCGGGTAGATTCTGATGGAAGAAATTATATTTAAGTTGCTATTATTCGCTGATATATTTTTTTTGTACATTACCTAGCCCCCGACTAGACTCCTGTCACTACAACTGAACGCTGGCCTAGAGCGAGTAGATTCTGCAGGAAGAAATGATAATTAAGTTGCTGTTATTTGCTGATATATTCTATTGAGACATTACCTAGCCGCCGACCAGATTCCTGTCATTACAACTTAACGCTGGCCCAGAGCGAGTAGATTCTGCAGGAAGAAATGATATTTAAGTTTCTATTATTCGCTGATATAGTTTATTCAGACATTACCTATACCCCCGACCAGGCTGCTGTCATTACAACTGAACGCTTGCCTAGAGCTTTTAGATTCTGCAGGAAGAAATTATATTTAAATTGCTATTATTCGCTGATATAGTTTATTTGGACATTACGTAACCCCCGACCAGTCTCCTGTCATTACAACTGAACGCTGGCATAGAGTGTGTAGATTCTGCAGAAAGAAATTATATTTAATTTGCTATTATTCGCTGATATAGTTTATTTGAACATTACGCTCCTGTCATTACAACTGAACGCTGGCCTAGAGCGAGTAGATTCTGCTGGAAGAAATTATATTTAAGTTGCTATTATTCGCTGATAGTTTATTCAGACATTATTTAGCCCCCGACTAGACTCCTGTCATTACAACTGAACGCTGGCCTAGATCGAGTAGATTCTGCAGAAAGAAATTATATTTAAGTTGCTATTATTGGCTGATATAGTTTATTCAGACATTACATAGCCCCCGACCAGGCTCCTGTCATTACAACTGAACACCGGCCTATATCGAGCAGATTCTGCAAGAAGAAATTATATTTAAGTTGCTATTATTCGCTGATATATTTTATTCAGACATTACGTAGCCCCCGACCAGGCTCCTGTCATTACAACTGAACGCTGGCCTATATCGAGCAGATTAATCATTTTTATAGTCGAATATCGTTGGTACGGTTTTTAAAATTCACTCACAATTAGGGGTTCTGCGGCGGCGTAATGTGAATATTCATTTTCTCTCGGATTCTTACCTAAACAGTATTTTACTTTTCGCAATGACTATAGCTCCAACAAAAAATACTTCACGGTGTTTTAAAACGCGTTTTGATTTTTTTTCGCATGTTTTTCGCCTCGGAAAGCTGTAATTTGGAGTTTCAGATTTTTGAAGTCTTTAAATGATGACCTGAAGAGACGTTTTTCAACAAAACCAGGCTTGTTTGTTGTTAACATGTAGATATTTGTATTTGCAATGATAATTCAGCATTATAATTTGCAAAAGTGTAGTTGTATAGGTGTGACACCACCAAATCTTTCCCCTTACCCCCTAAAATTGAACTTTCTGAGAAAATGTCAGAGAGTACAGTAGGCAAAGTATGCTGTCCAGTCATAGAAACTTAACCTTTAATTACAAAGCTAGTACCAGATTTGCATTTCTGAGTAATTGGGATGTTTATATATGCATATTGTGCCACCAAATTAAGGTATGATGCCACAAATACACCAAATTGACTTGTAAATCTGAATTTGGCATGAAAATCAGAATATTTTGCACTTATATAGCACTTTTGGGAAGTAAACATCTTGATTTCTTCAGGTTTACTGACTTTTTTAAGCATTTTATCCATTAGACTAAGTACAGATATGCCCAGTGTCATTTTATATAACACTTAAGATAGGTAAAACTGTGAACATTTTTACAGATTTTTCATCGCTGTCGACTGCACTGTACATTTTTGAAACGCGCATATCTTGATCAATACTCAACCGATTTGACAAAATGTATGATTTTTTTATTCGCTATATTCTAGGCTTTGCCAGAACAGAGGTTTTTAAAATTCACTCACAGTTAGGGGTTCTTATAAGGCGGCGTAATGTGAATATTCATTTTCTCTCGGATTCTTACCTAAACAGTATTTTACTTTTCGCAATGACTATAGCTCCAACAAAAAATACTTCACGGTGTTTTAAAACGCGTTTTGATTTTTTTTCGCATGTATTCGCCTCGGAAAGCTGTAATTTGGAGTTTCAGATTTTTGAAGTCTTTAAATGATGACCTGGAGAGACATTTTTCAACAAACCCAGGCTTGTTTGTTGTTAACATGTAGATATTTGTATTTGCAATGATAATTCAGCATTATAATTTGCAAAAGTGTAGTTGTATAGGTGTGACACCACCAAATCTTTCCCCTTACCCCCTAAAATTGAACTTTCTGAGAAAATGTCAGAGAGTACAGTAGGCAAAGTATGCTGTCCAGTCATAGAAACTTAACTTTTAATCACAAAGCTAGTACCAGATTTGCATTTCTGAGTAATTGGGATGTTTATATATGCATGTTGTGCCACCAAATTAAGGTATGATGCCACAAATACACCAAATTGCCTTGTAAATCTGAATTTGGCATGAAAATCAGAATATTTTGCACTTATATAGCACTTTTGGGAAGTAAACATCTTGATTTCTTCAGGTTTACTGACTTTTTTAAGCATTTTATTCATTAGACTAAGTACAGATATGCCCAGTGTCATTTTATATAACACTTAAGATAGGTAAAACTGTGAACATTTTTACAGATTTTTCATCGCTGTCGACTGCACTGTACATTTTTGAAACGCGCATATCTTGATCAATACTCAACCGATTTGACAAAATGTATGATTTTTTTATTCGCTATATTCTAGGCTTTGCCAGAACAGAGGTTTTTAAAATTCACTCACAATTAGGGGTTCTTATAGGCATACAGGAAGTAAATCACTGTAGTATTCATGCCTGGTGTAGTCGAAAGGAGTTCCCAAATATATAATCCCTAACTTTTATTGTGATAAAAGGCATTTTTGAGTATTTAAGGCCTGTTTTTCTGGCTGAAATGACTTTATTGACTTGTTTGTGATAGCTAAAAACCATTTGCATGGTTGTATGATGATTTTATTTGTCAACTTGACAGTTTTGCAAGTGAAAGTAGAACACATTTAAGAGGTGCCGAATGAACGCAGTTTGTTCACGGTATCAACAAAGATCAGAATTTTATTTTCTTATATGCCACATGACCCCTACTATTCTCAGCAGTTTTCTAGAGAGGCAGGTCTCATGACTAAGAACATGTAAGTGAATCTTAGTTTGAACTTCATTTTGAAAAATGGATAACTAAAAAGCTTGCTCAATATTGCATTGGACTCAATGGGATTTGATTTACTTCTGGTACACCTCAACCCGATCTGATCTTATATCTGGACTAAACCAGACTCTTAACGGCATTAAGCCGGAGAGTGCCTTTGAGTGTATTCTTCAATACATACACTCATAAACATATAACTGTAAGACAATACAGACGGTATCAACCCGATCTGGTCTTACCCCTCTATTCTCTCTATTCTCTTTGGTCAAAATTGAAGGCTGAATAAGACAACCTAGATGGTATCAACCCGATCTGATCTTATTTCTGGACTCAACCAGACTCTTAACGGCGTCACGCCGTAGAGTGCGTTTGAGTGTATTCTCCAATACATACACTAATCAACATTAACTGTAAGAATATAGACAGTATCAACCCGATCTAATCTTACCCATGTATACTTAAAGTATACTCATCTATACAAAAAATGGAGACACCAAATGAAATAGACAATATATAAGACACATATAGATTGCCTTACTTTACTAACGTAAATCGCTAGCTGAGGATTTGGAGATCCGTACTATAGACATCATATCCCCTCAGAACGGAGTATCAGTTTGCATGACAGTGCATACACGACCTTACAGTGTAACACTCGATCGTACACGCTACATAGATAAGTAGCAATACACGATATAATGAAATACATGCTAAAGGGTATATCTCACTGTTAAAGGTACTATATAAACTTGCCAGACTACGGATCATACCGTAATAACTGCCGAGAATATGTGATATCCCTATATACCAGTACCACAGCGAGTGCCAACTGTGAACTAGACGGTCCGATATATTTTGAAATATTCAAAATAAGGGATTCTCCTACACAACATACTAAGACAATAAGCATATTGTCATTGATAATACAAATAATTTAGGATTTCATTGCAACTGAAGAAGACCTTTTTAGGTCGAAAGCGCTATTGCAAATCGGGATATTGTCTTCCCGAGTGAAATCACACAAGATAGACATAATACACACGTCTCCTAAATATCTCTAGGTATTTTGCTGGGTTTTTTTATTTTTAAAAGAAACAGCGCC
Source organism: Cyrtodaria siliqua (assembly GCA_037043455.1). Classification (NCBI taxonomy): domain Eukaryota; kingdom Metazoa; phylum Mollusca; class Bivalvia; order Adapedonta; family Hiatellidae; genus Cyrtodaria; species Cyrtodaria siliqua. The sequence continues at coordinate 39,012 of JAWPHD010013462.1, read as the reverse complement.
ACAGTAGACGTGTGTATTACCTCATAATATTATCAAATATTACACAAGATACGTTTATACAAATTAACGTATATATAAACACACTACTATATACTATATATATTCTATATAGGAACTGGTTAACTATATACAGCAATTGGGTATACTGGTTAATACACAGTTCACGACAAAAATATATAATATGCACCAATCAGTAGCAAACGGAAAAAAACGCTGGGGATAAGAAAAAAAACCGTGGCTAGTGTACTAACTGGGCATGTCACTACCACGAGACAGTTTGAAACCGCTACTATGGTCAGACACCCGGAACACCAACTTTAACTTCCCCAGGTTTTCATATGCTACACATCGTCTGTACAGAGCTTTAGGGTCATTTTGGAGGATTTCCAATGCTAAAAATAGCCAAGATTGATAAAGCTAAATTTACCTGGTGTATGTGAAACTATTGTTACTACACTGACGGCCAATGAAAACGCACCATTAACTCCATATGTTTATGACGTTGATTATTCGCAAACTATTTGGAATAAAACTGCTGAACCGACATGACCAATATTTTCTACTGTTTAAGTATTGAAACTTGATACTTAACTTGTCTCACATGTTTACTGATAGGCTTTAGATGACAAGCAGTTTACACAGTTATTTACCTTGTCATTTAACATTGATTACTATGGATAATCATAAAAAGAAAACTGTTACAGTAAATTTCAAGTTGCATTAATCAGTCTCAGAATATTCCGTATGATTTTACTGAACTTTTTATTGTTTGACGTCCGACAGTATTATCATATGCCATGAATGTTTTTGAGCAAATGATTTCTTTGTGTGATGTAATTGAAGAAAACCGCATTTCATAACACCAATGTGGAATGCACTAAATCCAGATATGCAGATATTGGTTGTTAATTCATGTGACACAGGTAGATTTGTTAACCTTCCAAGTTGGTTGTTAATTCATGTTAATTTATGTTGACACAGGTAGATTTCCTTAGCCTTCCATGTTGGTTGTTAATTAATGTTATTTCATGTAGACACGGATATATGTGTTTAGCCTTCCATGTTGGTTGTTAATTCATGTTAATTTATGTTGACACAGGTAGATTTCCTTAGCCTTCCATGTTGGTTGTTAATTAATGTTAATTCATGTAGACACGGGTATATTGTTTTAGCCTTCCAAGTTAGTTGTTATTCATGTTAATTCTTTCGACACAGGTAGTTTTGTTAAGCCTTCCAAGTTGGTTGTTAATTCATGTTAATTAATGTTGACACATGTATATTTGTTTAGCCTTCGTAGTTGGCTATTAATTAATATTAATTCATGTGGACACGGTATATTTCATGTTAATTCATGTTGATACAGGTAGATTGATTTAGCCTTCCAAGTTGGTTGTTAATTCACGTTCAGACTGGTAGATTTGTTTAGCCTTCAAAGTTAGTTGTTAATTCATGTTAATTCATATTGTCACAGGTAGATTTGTTTAGTGTTCCAATTTGGTCGTTTATTCATGTTAATTCACTTAACACAGGTAGATTTGTTTAGCCTTCTAAGTTGGTTGTTAATTCATGTTGACATAGGTAGATTTGTTTAGCCTTGCAAGTTGACTGTTAATACATGTAAATTCGTTTGACACAGGTATATATGTTTAGCCTTGCAAGTTGTTTGTTAATTCATGTTAATTCGTGATGACATAGGTAGATTTGTTTAGCCTTCCAAGTTGTTTGTTTACTGATGTTAATTCATTTTGATACAGGTAGATTTGGTTAGCCTTCAAAGTTTGTTGTTAAATCATGCTGACACAGGTAAATTTGTTATAGCCTTCCAAGTTGGTGGTTAACTCATATTAATTCATGTTGGCACAGGTAGATTTGTTTAACCTTCCAAGTTGGTCATTAATTCATGTAAATTCATGTTGATTCAGGTAGATTTATTTAGCCTTTCAAGTTGGTTGTTAATACATGTTACTTCATGTTGACACAAATAGATTTGTTTAGCATTCCAAGTTGGTTGTTAATTCATGTTAATTCATGTTGACACTGGTAGATTGAATTAGCCTTCCAAGTTGGTTGTTAATTCATATTGGCAAAGGTAGATTTGTTTAGTGTTCCAAGTTGGTCGTTAATTCATGTTAATTCATTTAACACAGGTACATTAGTTTAGCCCTCTAAGTTGGTTGTTAATTCATGTTGACATAGTTTGTTTAGCCTTCCAAGTTGGTCTGTTAATACATGCTAATTCGTTTGAAATAAGTATATATATTTAGCCTTGCAAGGTGGTTGTTAATTCATGTTAATTCCTGTTGAGACAGGTAGATTTGTTTAGCCTTCCAAGTTTGTTGTGAACTGATGTTAATTTATGTTGGCACAGGTTGATTTGTTTAGCCTTTCAAGTTTGTTATAAACTCATGCTGACACAGGTAAATTTGTTATAGCCTTCCAAGTTGGTTGTTAACTCATATTAATTCATGTTGACAGAGGTAGCTTTAATTAACCTTCCAAGTTGTTTGTTATCTCATGTTATTTCATGTTTACACAGATAATTTTGATTAGCCTTCGCATTTGGTTGTTAACTCATAATATTTCGTGTTGAAACAGTTAGATTTGTTTAGCCTTCCAAATTGGTTGTTAATACATGTTGACACAGGTATCAGTTTAGCATTCCAAGTTGTTTTTTAATTCATGTTAATTAATGTTGACACAGGTGGATTTCCTTAGCCTTCCATATTGGTTGTTAATTAATGTTAATTCATTTAGACACGGGTAGATTTTTTTAGCCTTCCAAGTTTGTTGTTAGTTCATGATAATTCATGTTGACACAGGTAGATTTGTTTAGCCTTCGAAGTTGGTTGTTAACTGATGTTATTTTATGTCGACACAGTTAGTTTAGTTTAGCCTTCCAAGTTGGTTGTTAACTCATGATGTTCCATGTTGACACAGGTAATTTGTTTAGCCTTCTAAGTTGATTATTAATTCATGGTGACACATGTATATTAGTTTAGCCTTCCAATTTGGTTGTTAACTCATGTTAATTCATGCTGACACAGGTATATTTGTATAGCCGTCCAAGTTGGTTGTTAATTCATGTTGATACAGGTAGATTTGTTTAGCATTCCAAGTTGTTTAATAACTCATCTTAATTCATGTGGACACAGGTAGATTTGTTTAGCCTTCCAAGTTGGTTGTTAATTCATGTTGACACAGGTAGAATTGTTTGCCTTCCAAGTTGGTTGTTAATTCATGTTAATTCTTGTAGACACGGATATATGTGTTTAGCCTTCCATGTTGGTTGTTAATTCATGTTGACACAGGTAGATTTGTTTAGCCTTCAAAGTTGTTTGTTAACTCATCTTAATCTTAAATCATTTGGACACAGGTAGATTTGTTTAGCATTACAAGTTGGTTGTTAACTCATTTCATTTCATGTTGACAAGATTAGTTTAGCCTTCCAAGTTGTTTGTTAACTAAAGTTAATTCATGTCGACAGAGGAAGATTTGTTTAGCCTTTACAATTGGTTGTAAGTTCATGTTGACATGTGTAGATTTGTTTAGGCTTCCAAGTAGGTTGCTAATTCATGTTGACAATGGTAGATTTGTTTAGACTTTCAAGTTGGTTGTTAATTCATGTTGACACAGATATATTTGTTTAGCCTTCCAAGTTGGTTGTAAATTCATGTTAAGTCATTTGACACAGGTAGATTTGTTTAGCCTTCCAAGTTGGTTGTTTCTTCATGTTGACACAGATATATTTGTTTAGCCTTCCAAGTTGGTTGTTAACTCATGTTTATTCATGTTGACACAGGTAGATTTGTTGAACCTCCCATGTTGGTTGTAAATTCATGTTAATTCATGTTAAAATTCGTGTTAACATAGGTAGATTTGTTTAGCCTTCCAAGTTGGTTGTTTCTTCATGTTGACACAGATATATTTGTTTAGCCTTCAAAGTTGGTTGTTAACTCATGTTAATTCATGTTGACACAGGTAGATTTGTTTAACCTCCCATGTTGGTTGTAAATTCATGTTAATTCATGTTAAAATTCGTGTTAACACATGTAGATTTGTTTAGCCTTCCAAGTTGGTTCTTTCTTCATGTTGACACAGATATATTTGTTTAGCCTTCCAAGTTGGTTGTTAACTCATGTTAATTCATGTTGAAACAGGTAGATTTGTTTAACCTCCCATGTTGGTTGTAAATTCATGTTAATTCATGTTAAAATTCGTGTTAACACAGGTAGATTTGTTTAGCCTTCCAAGTTGGTTGTTTCTTCATGTTGACACAGATATATTTGTTTAGCCTTCCAAGTTGGTTGTTAACTCATGTTGACACAGGTAGATTTGTTTAACCTCCCATGTTGGTTGTAAATTCATGTTAATTCATGTTAATTCGTGTTAACACAGGTAGATTTGTTTAGCCTTCCAAGTTGGTTGTTTCTTCATGTTGACACAGATATATTTGTTTAGCCTTCCAAGTTGGTTGTTAACTCATGTTAATTCATGTTGACACAGGTATATTTGTTTAGCCTGCCAAGTTTGTTGTTATTTCATGTTAATTCATGTTGACACAGGTAGATTTGTTTAGCCTTCCAAGTTGGTTGTTAATTCCAGTCAATTCATGTTGACAAGGGTAGATATATTAAAAACTATATCCATAATGTCAGTCATTTAAATATATATCCACAATATGGAATATATCACAAATAATTTCAGTCATTCACTATTCATTCTTTGGTAATAAAAATCCTGAAGCAATGTCGTCTTCTCTGATTATTAATACGTTAATCCAATATCTGGATTATAAAACATGATTTATATATTTATTTAGTGTATTTCCTGCCAAAATTCAGTTCATTGTCTGCATCACAAGCAAATATTCACTATGGAAAGATTATTTAATTTTTGAATCTATTTCCTGTTTCTTGTATAGTTATTTACCGTAGATGAAACACTTGTATACTGTTTCTGTGTTTACTTTTGTGTTTATTGAATTTACCACTACCAACATACAGCTTACAGTCCTGATCACTTTACCATATTGACTGTGGCCAGTCCAATCCGTCCTCCTCAATCAGTATGATCTGTATCTGGGTAAGGTCAGCTGTAAGTTGGTGAATGTTGCTGGTCTTGCCACCACACACATACATACACTGTGCCATCTGGGGCGACAGTCAGTCCAGTAGGGTGCCTCAGCTGATCATTCTTGTACTGGGCCTTAACCAGACAGTCTGTTGTCATGCTGGTCACTGTGTTATAGCCACAGTCAGATATGTATATAGTTGCTCCATCAGGACTGATAGCTAGGCAGTGGGGCGAGTCACTATACAATTCGTTACCATACAATCCGACACAATACAATGGATTACCATCGGTATCCTCGTCTATTTGCCTTAGTATAACTCCCTGCATGTCAATAACATCAACTCCTACTGGAGCATATGCTGAAACTATTAATCTCCCTTTATTATATATAATATGACGATAGTCTCCATTCATTTGTATCTGCCTGAGAGGAGTAAGGGTAGTGCTGAAAACTGACATTAGCTGAATAATTTTAGTTCCAGGAAATGTTATTGCTAACTGCCCACTGCCTGCCTCTGTTACATCCCATGGCCATGATGGCAGACTCACAACTGAGATAATTTTGGCTTCTGTAACATCAATCAGTTTGACAGATTTGTTGCTTCTATCCACCACAACTAGGTGACCAGTACGCAGAAGGATACACCCAGTTATAAAGCAGTTCTTCTGGTCATTGTCTGCGTGTACATTGATGCTGTCTACAAGGCTGGCTCTCCAGGATCCAGTTTTTGTCGAGTTGAAGATTGGGATGCTGCAAGTACAAATTGGTTTGATTTTGACGTATTTCCCAATTCCTGTCTGGGCTGAATTGAAGGTTGAGATAAAGAAGGTGTCTTGGATTTTGGCATCTGATTCTTATCTAGCAGTAAGTGATTCCTCGATGGTTTAGGCTTACGATGAGACGAGTAGCATGTCTTACATAGATATTCCACACAGTCGATACAGAATCCTTCGGCTTCCATACTATGTTGACCTACAGTGTCACATGGCTGACAGAACAAACCAAACACTTCCTCCGATTTGGTGATGTATGAATCCGACATTTCCCCAGATCCTTTAATAACAGATGTGCTGGGCTTTAATGACTTCCTCCCAGGTACCGAGCCTGCATCTTTATTTGCTTCTGCTATACCGGATGACTTGGTCTTTCCAGGAACTGCCACTGCTCCTACCTTCCGTCCTGACACAGATCTTTGGTCTGTAGGACCTGCAGCTGATCCGGCATGTCTAAATGCTGGTTTCTCATGCTTGCTTGCTGCCGTGCCCATTTTGTTGTTTTACTGCAGAATTGTTTCTTAATTATTCAACTATAACTTAACATTTTAAATCCAAATCCAGAATGTCTGATAATAACATTAAAATTATTGTGGTTATTTCAAATATGGCAGGTACATATCCTGTATATATATAAATATATATGTTTTTATCTTTTTAAGTTTTGATTGTCGATCTTAAAGGTGTTTTTTTATGTCCTGTTTGTATGAATTTTCAATCAATAATAAATATTTCGCTATCCAAATTGGATAAAAAAAAAAGATAGAACTGACATCCCTACATAGTTATTCGGTATTGAATATATGTTTGAACAGTGAGATTTCTTTGTTCTTGACTGTGTTGAGTACTTTATTGCACATAGTGTTATAGATAAGTATTGCATAATAATAAAACTTCATAGTTTTGCACAGAGAGTATAGACAGGCAGTGGAGTAGGAAAACTGAGAATATACAACTGTCATGGCTTTTTTTTAACCTATTTAAGAGGGTCGAAATTCGGCCTCTTCCCAATTGCTAAAACCTATATTTTCCCAATTCTGGTTAAAACAAATCCCAATTTAAAACAAAATGTTTTAATAACCTTCCCCTAAATAATGAAACTACACATTTTTCCCCCCAATTTTGACATCTCGTGCTTCTTTTTCCCAAAATCAGCAGTTTAGTTCCCAATTTTCTCAAAAAAAAAGCCCTGACTGTGATAACTGGTTTTATCCTGACGTATGTATGTGTGTGCAACGGTGGGGATTTGATTTCGCGGTTTGGGTCAACCATGAAATACGCGAAATTAAATCCCCCCCCCCTCTCGAAATATAATGATTTCACAGTATGCATGTTGACAGTGTCCATGCATGTGTGCCTCAGTGATCATTTCTGTACTTGGCATTAACCTGACCATCTGTTGTCACGCTGATCACTGTGGGATTCTCCCAGTCAGCACCACCAGGACAGATGTCTAGGTACCATAGATAGTTACTAAACAACCGGGCACTATTGATATCCTTCTCTATAGTCCTTAGTACAACACCCTGCATGTCAATAACCTCAACTCTTCCTGGTTTACAGAATGAGACCATTAATCTCCCTTTGTTATATACAATTCCACGACAGTCACCATTCCCTTGTATCTGCCTGAGAGGGGTAAGGGTATTGCTGACAACTGACATCAGCTGAATAATACCACCAGGTAATGTTATTGCTATCTGCCCACTACCTGCCTCTGTTATATCCAATGGACTAAATGGCAGGCTCACAACTGACATCATCTTGGCTTGTGTAACATCAATCAGTTTGACAGATGTGTTGCTTTTATCAACCACAAATAGGAGGCCAGTACCCAGAATGGCACACGCACGTATCGAGCAGTCCTTCTGGTCATTGTCTGCCTTCACATTAATGCTGCCTGCACGTCTGGCTCTCAATCCCGGCTGTGTCGAGGCATCTGATTCTTATCTAGCAGTTTGTGTTTTCTTGATGGTTTATGCTTACAATGAGACGAGTAGCAGGTCTTACATAGATATTCCTGACAGTTGTTACAGAATCCCACGGCTTCCAAATGTTGTCCTTTAATGTCACATGGCTGACAGAACCACCAATCAAACACTTCCTCTGAACCGAAGTCTAAATCCGACATTTCATCAGATCCTTTTGTAACAGATGTGCTGGGCTGGGCTTTAATGACTTCCTCCTAGGTACCGAGTCTGCAGCTTTATTTTTAAATACAAAACCAGAATTTGGGATAATTGCAACTATATGTTCATATCATTAAAATTAATGTGGTTATTCCAAATATGGCAGGTACATTTCCTATATATATATATAACTATATATATAAATATGTTTTTATCTGTTTAAGTTTTGGTTGTTGGTCTTCAGGTGTTTTGTTCACGTCCTGGTTGTATTGAATTTTCAATCAATAATAACTATTTCACTATCCTGTGAGATTTATTTGTTATTGACTTTGTGATTATTTATTGCACGTACTCTTATAGATAAGTAATGTATAATTAAAAAAAAAATGCATAGTTTTACACTAGGAAATCTGATGATATACAACTGTGTTACTGGTAATTAGTGTTATCCTGCTAAGTGTGGAATATGTCTCTCTACTCAATAACTGTTAAGCTAATTATACGGCTTTCAGTTCCGAATTATTAATGTAGACCTCAAATGACCACCGACTGCCTGCTCTTCTGCCAACGATATCACCCCTTCCAATTAGGCTTGGATGTTTGTTGAGTATCAGACCTACTGCTCTACTGCCAACGATATCACCCCTTCCAATTAGGCTTGGATGTGTGTTGAGTATCAGACAAACATTATATGTTGGTTATTTATGAATACGATCTATCTGTCCAAATTACCCATGTTTCCTGGGATTCCATTTCCCCTTATCCCATCATCACATCCCGTAAAAGAATGACCCTTATTGGCTGTTATAGTTGTTATCTATTCGGGCCCAGCCAGGAGACTTAATAATACTATTTTACAAAATGCAGTTATGCACCTATTTTATTAAGTAAACTAAATTCCTTAGATAACCTTTATAAAGTGGTAATGGAAATTTACTACCTTAAAATCCTTTATATAGTGGTGGCACAGATTACTTTTGAAACTTAGATGTAGTTGTCATGTGCAGGGGTGTAGCTTGGCTGAATATGATATGTAGGCCGAGTTGTACGTGGGTCCGGGAGCATGCTCCCCCTGATTTCTTTTCAGCTAGACTGTCGGAGGTGCGTTTTGGCGTATATTTCGTACTGGTGAATATGTCTATAAGAGCATCAGTATCCTTACTTTTTACCGTAAATTCTATATCTTATAACTAAAAAGAAGCTGAAAACATTTAAAGTAATTTAATGTTATTTATATTAACACGAAGTACTAGTATACAGTTTATATGAATACATTGTATGTTATTCATATTTGAGTATATTTTGTTGCGATTTTATAATTTAGCCCCTTACCCACCTAGGCCTCCGATTTTTATTGCATTTTTGGCATTTTTTTGCATTTTTATTTTTTCGATTTCTCAGAAAAATGTGTAGGCCGCGGCCTATAGAAAGCTACGCCCCTGCATTCTAACTTACAAGACGAGCTCCCTGTGGGATTAGAACCCGCAGCGTTGAGAAGCGAGAAGGTTTCAAACACAGCGTCTTAATCACCCCGGCCACTTTCCCTTCAAATCAGAATGACTAGACCACAATAAAGTGTGACAGACGGACAAACAGTTTTTATATCCCACTGGTTTTCTCTGTTTTTAACGCATTAATAGACATGTGTGAAATTAAAATGTAATGTCATTGACTCTTCCTTATTTTTCGTTTCCATAAAGGAGAGTGATGTTATGATGTTTATTTTTCAAGAATGTATTTGATAAACTGGTTACAGTAAGATGAATTAAACTATTTGTGATTCCATACTTGATCGTTTATTTTGTTTCATAAAGGCTGGGTAAAGACTCGATTACTAGTTTATCTTTAAACATAACAATTTGTTAACACTTTGTATTATTTGAAAAAATATTCTTGTTTTTGAAAATGTTTAGATCAAGATATCTAGCTCTACTTGTCGACATATAAACAGTAATTTATTACCATCTTTTTCATTCTAGATGAGTACCTTAAAAGAAGAGGGAAATGAGAAGTTCAAATCGGGAGACTATGATGCTGTCCTCTCATTGTACACAGAGGCCCTGGAGCTGGGAGACGTGAAGAATACAGACCGCGCGGTAATATATAAAAATCGCGCCATGTGTCACTTGAAGTTGGAGGAGTATGAGGAGGCGGTCAAAGATGCCACAGATTGTAAGTCGTTGCAGTAAAAGTCCCTCCGTCCACTAACAACTGGTCTTTCCCTTTGCTTTTGAGAAACAGAAAATTTAAAAAGTGGAGGGTGGTTAATAGTTCTTACTTTTTTTGTTGTATTCGGGACTGGTAACAGTAGTCGGTCAGCTAACTAAAGTATGATGGTAAATTGGCAGCCTACCAGCTATTAGGGAAAGTCCTGCATAAATTCGAAGCTGTTAATGTAAATATAGTGTTGACAGCAAAAAGTTTAAATTTAAAAAAGGAGCCTGATATGTAAACACAGTGTTGTTTTTGGCTGTTTTTATAGCCATTATTCGGTCATATTCTCAGTGCCAAAACATTTTCAATACAATTTCATAACAAATTAAGCTATAATTTCCGTTGTGACTGTATGGGTTATGGTCGCAAAATATAGAGAATAAAACAGAGGTGTGAACACTGATCTATTGTATTTTATTCAGGGGTGTCATTAAGGGGCAGTAGGCGGGAATTGCCCCCAGCTGCTTTGACTGGTCTACCCGGCTACTATGAATACTTCTACTAGTATTTTATACAAGTATCGATCAAAACTCTGTGCTTTGGGCCGCTTTCTTATAAAGTTAATGATACCCCTGTTATTCCTATTATATACTCACGGTCAATGAAAACGCACCACAAAACAAATCCTTTTAAAAGTTAGAATTTGAGGCATTTTCGACAAAATGTGATATAATCCATATAACGAGTTGACATTTTAATATTTTTTTACGTGCATATCTGGATTTAGTGCATTCCACATTGGTGTTATGAAATGCGGTTTTCTTCAATTACATCACACAAAGAAATCATTTGCTCAAAAACATTCATGGCATATGATAATACTGTCAGACGTCAAACAATAAAAAGTTCAGTAAAATCATACGGAATATTCTGAGACTGATTAATGCATCTTGAAATTTACTGTAACAGTTTTCTTTTTATGATTATCCATAGTAATCCATGTTAAATGACAAGGTAAATAACTGTGTAAACTGCTTGTCATCTAAAGCCTATCAGTAAACATGTGAGGCAAGTTAAGTATCAAGTTTCAATACTTAAACAGTAGAACATATTGGTCATGTCGGTTCAGCAGTTTTATTCCAAATAGTTTGCGAATAATCAACGTCATAAACATATGGAGTTAATGGTGCGTTTTCATTGGCCGTCAGTGTAGTAACAATAGTTTCACATACACCAGGTAAATTTACCTTTATCAATCTTGGCTATTTTTAGCATTGGAAATCCTCCAAAATGACCCTAAAGCTCTGTACAGACGATGTGTAGCATATGAAAACCTGGGGAAGTTTTACGTTGGTGTTCCGGGTGTCTGACCATAGTAGCGGTTTCAAACTGTCTCGTGGTAGTGACATGCCCAGTTAGTACACTAGCCACGGGTTTTTTTCTTATCCCCAGCGTTTTTTTCCGTTTGCTACTGATTGGTGCATATTATATATTTTTGTCGTGAACTGTGTATTAACCAGTATACCCAATTGCTGTATATAGTTAACCAGTTCCTATATAGAATATATATAGTATACAGTAGTGTGTTTATATATACGTTAATTTGTATAAACGTATCTTGTGTAATATTTGATAATATTATGAGGTAACACACACGTCTACTGTGGCGCTGTTTCTTTTAAAAATAAAAAAACCAGCAAAATACCTAGAGATATTTAGGAGACGTGTGTATTATGTATCTTGTGTGATTTCACTCGGGAAGACAATATCCCGATTTGCAAACGTTTTAAGTTGGTGTTCCGGGTGTCTGACCATAGTAGCGGTTTCAAACTGTCTCGTGGTAGTGACATGCCCAGTTAGTACACTAGCCACGGGTTTTTTTCTTATCCCCAGCGTTTTTTTCCGTTTGCTACTGATTGGTGCATATTATATATTTTTGTCGTGAACTGTGTATTAACCAGTATACCCAATTGCTGTATATAGTTAACCAGTTCCTATATAGAATATATATAGTATACAGTAGTGTGTTTATATATACGTTAATTTGTATAAACGTATCTTGTGTAATATTTGATAATATTATGAGGTAATACACACGTCTACTGTGGCGCTGTTTCTTTTAAAAATAAAAAAAACCAGCAAAATACCTAGAGATATTTAGGAGACGTGTGTATTATGTCTATCTTGTGTGATTTCACTCGGGAAGACAATATCCCGATTTGCAATAGCGCTTTCGACCTAAAAAGGTCTTCTTCAGTTGCAATAAAATCCTAAATTATTTGTATTATCAATGACAATATGCTTATTGTCTTAGTATGTTGTGTAGGAGAATCCCTTATTTTGAATATTTCAAAATATATCGGACCGTCTAGTTCACAGTTGGCACTCGCTGTGGTACTGGTATATAGGGATATCACATATTCTCGGCAGTTATTACGGTATGTTCCGTAGTCTGGCAAGTTTATATAGTACCTTTAACAGTGAGATATACCCTTTAGCATGTATTTCATTATATCGTGTATTGCTACTTATCTATGTAGCGTGTACGATCGTGTGTTACACTGTAAGGTCGTGTATGCACTGTCATGCAAACTGATACTCCGTTCTGAGGGGATACGATGTCTATAGTACGGATCTCCAAATCCTCAGCTAGCGATTTACGTTAGTAAAGTAAGGCAATCTATATGTGTCTTATATATTGTCTATTTCATTTGGTGTCTCCATTTTTTGTATAGATGAGTATACTTTAAGTATACATGGGTAAGATTAGATCGGGTTGATACTGTTTATATTCTTACAGTTAATATTGATGAGTGTATGTATTGGAGAATACACTCAAACGCACTCTACGGCGTGACGCCGTTAAGAGTCTAGTTGAGTCCAGAAATAAGATCAGATCGGGTTGATACCATCTAGGTTGTCTTATTCAGCCTTCAATTTTGACCAAAGAGAATAGAGAGAATAGAGGGGTAAGACCAGATCGGGTTGATACCGTCTGTTTTGTCTTACAGTTATATGTTTATGAGTGTATGTATTGAAGAATACACTCAAAGGCACTCTCCGGCTTAATGCCGTTAAGAGTCTGGTTTAGTCCAGATATAAGATCAGATCGGGTTGAGGTGTACCAGAAGTAAATCAAATCCCATTGAGTCCAATGCAATATTGAGCAAGCTTTTTAGTTATCCATTTTTCAAAATGAAGTTCAAACTAAGATTCACTTACATGTTCTTAGTCATGATACCTGCTTCTCTAGAAAACTGCTGAGAATAGTAGGGGTCATGTGGCATATAAGAAAATAAAATTCTGATCTTTGTTGATACCGTGAACAAACTGCGTTCATTCGGCACCTCTTAAATGTGTTCTACTTTCACTTTCAAAACTGTCAAGTTGACAAATAAAATCATCATACAACCATGCAAATGGTTTTTAGCTATCACAAACAAGTCAATAAAGTCATTTCAGCCAGAAAAACAGGCCTTAAATACTCAAAAATGCCTTTTATCACAATAAAAGTTAGGGATTATATATTTGGGAACTCCTTTCGACTACACCAGACATGAATACCACAGTGATTTACTTCCTGTATGCCTATAAGAACCCCTAATTGTGAGTGAATTTTAAAAACCTCTGTTCTGGCAAAGCCTAGAATATAGCGAATAAAAAAATCATACATTTTGTCAAATCGGTTGAGTATTGATCAAGATATGCGCGTTTCAAAAATGTACAGTGCAGTCGACAGCGATGAAAAATCTGTAAAAATGTTCACAGTTTTACCTATCTTAAGTGCTATATAAAATGACACTGGGCATATCTGTACTTAGTCTAATGGATAAAATGCTTAAAAAAGTCAGTAAACCTGAAGAAATCAAGATGTTTACTTCCCAAAAGTGCAAAATATTCTGATTTTCATGCCAAATTCAGATTTACAAGGCAATTTGGTGTATTTGTGGCATCATACCTTAATTTGGTGGCACAACATGCATATATAAACATCCCAATTACTCAGAAATGCAAATCTGGTACTAGCTTTGTGATTAAAAGTTAAGTTTCTATGACTGGACAGCATACTTTGCCTACTGTACTCTCTGACATTTTCTCAGAAAGTTCAATTTTAGGGGGTAAGGGGAAATATTTAGTGGTGTCACACCTATACAACTACACTTTTGCAAATTATAATGCTGAATTATCATTGCAAATACAAATATCTACATGTTAACAACAAACAAGGCTGGTTTTGTTGACAAATGTCTCTCCAGGTCATCATTTAAAGACTTCAAAAATCTGAAACTCCAAATTACAGCTTTCCGAGGCGAAAAACATGCGGAAAAAAATCAAAACGCGTTTTAAAACACCGTGAAGTATTTTTTGCTGGAGCTATAGTCATTGCGAAAAGTAAAATACTGTTTAGGTAAGAATCCGAGAGAAAATGAATATTCACATTACGCCGCCTTGTAGGTGTACCAGAAGTAAATCAAATCCCATTGAGTCCAATGCAATATTGAGCAAGCTTTTTAGTTATCCATTTTTCAAAATGAAGTTCAAACTAAGATTCACTTACATGTTCTTAGTCATGAGACCTGCCTCTCTAGAAAACTGCTGAGAATAGTAGGGGTCATGTGGCATATAAGAAAATAAAATACTGATCTTTGTTGATACCGTGAACAAACTGCGTTCATTCGGCACCTCTTAAATGTGTTCTACTTTCACTTTCAAAACTGTCAAGTTGACAAATAAAATCATCATACAACCATGCAAATGGTTTTAAGCTATCACAAACAAGTCAATAAAGTCATTTTAGCCAGAAAAACAGGCCTTAAATACTCAAAAATGCCTTTTTATCACAATAAAAGTTAGGGATTATATATTTGGGAACTCCTTTCGACTTCACCAGGCATGAATACCACAGTGATTTACTTCCTGTATGCCTATAAGAACCCCTAATTGTGAGTGAATTTTAAAAACCTATGTTCTGGCAAAGCCTAGAATATAGCGAATAAAAAAATCATACATTTTGTCAAATCGGTTGAGTATTGATCAAGATATGCGCGTTTCAAAAATGTACAGTGCAGTCGACAGCGATGAAAAATCTGTAAAAATGTTCACAGTTTTACCTATCTTAAGTGCTATATAAAATGACACTGGGCATATCTGTACTTAGTCTAATGGATAAAATGCTTAAAAAGGTCAGTAAACCTGAAGAAATCAAGATGTTTACTTCCCAAAAGTGCAAAATATTCTGATTTTCATGCCAAATTCAGATTTACAAGGCAATTTGGTGTATTTGTGGCATCATACCTTAATTTGGTGGCACAACATGCATATATAAACATCCCAATTACTCAGAAATGCAAATCTGGTACTAGCTTTGTGATTAAAAGTTAAGTTTCTATGACTGGACAGCATACTTTGCCTACTGTACTCTCTGACATTTTCTCAGAAAGTTCAATTTTAGGGGGTAAGGGGAAAGATTTGGTGGTGTCACACCTATACAACTACACTTTTGCAAATTATAATGCTGAATTATCATTGCAAATACAAATATCTACATGTTAACAACAAACAAGGCTGGTTTTGTTGAAAAATGTCTCTCCAGGTCATCATTTAAAGACTTCAAAAATCTGAAACTCCAAATTACAGCTTTCCGAGGCGAAAAACATGCGGAAAAAAATCAAAACGCGTTTTAAAACACCGTGAAGTATTTTTTGTTGGAGCTATAGTCATTGCGAAAAGTAAAATACTGTTTAGGTAAGAATCCGAGAGAAAATGAATATTCACATTACGCCGCCTTGTAGGTGTACCAGAAGTAAATCAAATCCCATTGAGTCCAATGCAATATTGAGCAAGCTTTTTAGTTATCCATTTTTCAAAATGAAGTTCAAACTAAGATTCACTTACATGTTCTTAGTCATGAGACCTGCCTCTCTAGAAAACTGCTGAGAATAGTAGGGGTCATGTGGCATATAAGAAAATAAAATTCTGATCTTTGTTGATACCGTGAACAAACTGCGTTCATTCGGCACCTCTTAAATGTGTTCTACTTTCACTTTCAAAACTGTCAAGTTGACAAATAAAATCATCATACAACCATGCAAATGGTTTTAGCTATCACAAACAAGTCAATAAAGTCATTTCAGCCAGAAAAACAGGCCTTAAATACTCAAAAATGCCTTTTATCACAATAAAAGTTAGGGATTATATATTTGGGAACTCCTTTCGACTACACCAGGCATGAATACCACAGCGATTTACTTCCTGTATGCCATGATACCGTCTAGTTCGTCTTATAAAGCCTTTAATTTAACCAAAGAAAACAAATAAAGATCGAATTATGCAGTATTTTCAGAGCTGAAAATATACGTGTAGCTCAGTCGATGTATAGACAGCGACTGCTAGCTTGGTAAAATCTCCCCGTATATGAAATATTGTGCCGCATTCTGTATTAATTAGCTAAATGTGTGTCCAATTGAGTCTTTTTTTGATGTCCACGAGCGCACGTAGCCGAATTAATCAATTGACTCTGGACATCAATTAAACGTCGAAGGTGAGAAGTTGGAGCAAAGTTAGCTGGACATTTGTCCAATTGGGTCTCCTTTGATGTCTATTAGTGAGCGTAATCGTATTCCGCTTGCTCAGGACATTAATTCAACGCCGAAGGTGTGAAATTCTCATGACCATTCAAACGTCATTAGGATATGTTTGATCCAAAATAATTAGAATTAGAAAAAACATTGTCCAGTCTTAGGTACTTATTTGTTCAACACAAAGTAAAGAATCAACATCTTAATAATTTACCTAGTATATAAGATTTTCGTTGTGTCTTACATTATGCCATATTCACTTCCATGTTATATTTAGTATTTTATATTATTATTTGACTATTTCTTGTCTTTTTATTATTTCTATTGTCTTGTTTTTCTCATGAGCCGGAACAATGTGTCTATGACCTTACTATTCCAGATATTGTTATTTTCTGAGCTTCGAATTTTAACCAGCCTAAGTTTATTTGTATGTGTTTGATATCGAGTATGTATATGTTAACTGTAACCTTTTAACTATACTTTTTAC
This sequence comes from Cyrtodaria siliqua, assembly GCA_037043455.1. Taxonomy (NCBI): domain Eukaryota; kingdom Metazoa; phylum Mollusca; class Bivalvia; order Adapedonta; family Hiatellidae; genus Cyrtodaria; species Cyrtodaria siliqua. The sequence goes on along the minus strand of JAWPHD010013462.1, from coordinate 21,817 downwards.
TCTTGCATGTCTTTTTATAAGATGATTGTATTACGTCTATACTGACGATTTTCCTATTGACTTGTCGCTAAATCAGTGATCGCTCGTATGTATTTACATGTCCATTTTTACAACAAGCATACTTATTGAGCATGTCTTAATTTTTATTTCATTCTATGTAATCACATATGCAAACTGAGGACCTACATTACACTTTTTTAAAAATAGGGGTTCCGGATGTCTGACAATAGTAGCGGTTTCAAACTGTCTCGTGGTAGTGACATGCCCATTTAGTACACTAGCCACGTGTTTTTTTTCCCCATCCCCAGCGTTTTTTCCGTTTGCTACTGTTTTGTTGCATATTATATATTTTGGTCGTAAACTGTGTATTGATCAGTCTACCCAATTGCTATATATAATTAACCAGTTCCTATACAGAATGTATATAGTGTACAGTAGTGGGTTTATATATATGTTTTAATTCGTATAAGCGTAATATTTTTGAGCTTCGAATATTAACCAGCCTAAGTTTATTTTTATGTGTTTGATATCGAGTATGTATATGTTAACTGTAACATTTTAACTATACTTTTTGCTCTTGCATGTCTTTTTATAAGATGATTGTATTGCGTCTATACTGACGATTTTCCTATTGACTTGTCGCCGAATCAGTGATCGCTCGTATGTATTTACATTTCCATTTTTACAACATGCATACTTATTGAGCATGTCTTAATTTTATTTCATTCTATGTAATCACATATGCAGACTGAGGACCGCATATTACTTCGTAATAATTCAATATGTCTTACGTTTTAGTCCATTCTATGCATTTAAAATCTAAACATTACGGGTAACGTTGCACTTGTATTATGGAGTCGTCATAGGTATGTGTGAGGCTAATGTTTTTTTTTCCTATCCTATCAGATAGTTTGACAATATATGAAAGTCCCTCTCTCGGGCTCAGTGTGTGGCCCTGAACAGGGCCGGGTATATGGTATACCCAGGTGGCTACTTGTTGTTAGCCAAGCCGCTCATCGTTTCCTTGAGCGTTTTGCCTAAAATAGCAACCACTGTTTGCATAGCTTCTTGCTGCTGTGCTTGCTGGTTACTCAACAAACGGGCTACTCCCTCCATTAGGTTGCTTTCGTCGTCCGGTGGGTTGGCAATTCTCACTTCCGCCTGACTCTGTAGGTTGGAGCAGTGAGTTGTTATCACTCCCTGTATTTTAGATACGGCCTCAGTCAGTATCTGGTCGATTTCCCCGTTGATCGACTCTACTCCTGGTAGTCGGTGGCAGTTGCTCGGTGTGGGCAGTACGTACTTTTTGTTGGTAAAGTGGCGTTCGTAAAACGCCGCCCCAGTCCCTGGCGACTCTGAGGTCGTCCCTGGCTCTTGCCATTGCCCGCACTCTGTTGGTGCCGTCAGACTGCAACCCGTTATCAGGTGTGGACTTCGGAAAAATGTTTTCCGCAGACTCGTGCAGTTGTCCCCCATTGTATGGTGCATGCCTTCTCATCCCGCGGCCTCGGCCCCTCGTGACTCTCTGGTTGTACATGGTTATTGCTGTGTAATCTTGAAAAATGTTTTATATCGTGTATATATATGTTCATGTCCCCTTCGTTTCCTTCACAGTCAATATTCTTCATTTTCATTGGTCCTCAAAGCACCGCCCATTATGTAGGTGTAGCAGTGTATGTGTCATATGTTGTCGGGTCCCCGCTGTGATTCTCGTATTTGTGGATTTGATTGGACGTTTCAGCCTCACTGTCCAGGTGCTATTCGAAGTTATTATGCTAATTGTTTTTTTTTTGTTTTTTTTAAAAAACCTTTGTTATCATCTAGCTTTGTTACCCTCGATGTAAAGAGTGTTTAGAATTATTTTTGAGTTCCACAATCGTTTTTTTCCGTGCATTTGTCTATTTCCTTCACAAACTGATCGAGTTGTTACTTTATTTCGTACACGTACTTTGTAAGCAAATTTAGTGTCATTTGTGTATTATATTTGTATTTATTTGAGTTTATACACATATGAGTGCTTATATCTATAGATACACCGCCGTATCGATTTATATACCCATGCACATATGCATATTTATTCTACCGCAGATGCTGTGTACATAGCATATAGCTTATACATCCATGTGTATTCATTGTTGTTAACTAGTGGTTTTGTCCCTTGTTTATATTTCCTTCATTTACCTACACAAACAATCGATGAGTGTACGATTGTTCTATCGTTGTTGTGACAGTTAATATCTGGTTTAGATGTGTTGTTTATGCCCTATTTTGTGTATGTGTTTCTTGTATATGTATATTCGTCGTTTTTTTTTTATTCGTCGTAAATGAGAAAGTGTTGATTCTTATGGATGACGGGAGGTATACAGTACTGGTTCTACACAGGAAAATGGGGTGGTCTGAGCGCACGGAAAGTCTAGCGGAGTCGAGAGAGTAGAGAGTCTAGAGTCGGTGGTTAAAGAGTGAGAGTCAGTTTCAATACTTGTATCCACAAGATGGACCTCCGAAGTCTAAGACAGGGATTGGGATAAGTTAAACTGTACTATGGAAGCCAGTATAGTAAGAGGGTCCCAAAGGGGTTTTGCGTGAAAACGTGATCGGGGTGTTTTTTAAAAACGTGACACGTGAAACAAATAATATTTTTGCGTGATTGCGTGAAAATTATATCAGCGTGATCCGTGATTTTGGTCTTGGTAAAATGTGATCGCGTGATATGGTGACCTGAAACGTGAATTTTTAGTCCTTTTCAGTCTTTTTAGTGTCCCTCCTCCTCCCCCGAGCCTCCCCCGAGATGCCAGAATGCTGTTGTCAATTTGAAAGCCTCAGAATACATCTGACGGCTCAAGTTTGTGTGTGATTGTGTGTGGTTTTGTTTTGCTGTTTTAACATTTAACGTGAAATGTGAAAGTTCTGCTATTTTCACGTGAAGACGTGATCCTTGTTTTTATTTTACGTGATCACGTGAACACACACCCCCTTTGGGACCCCCTAGTAAGGCAGTCATCGTTACATACTAATTGGAAGATTTGGACATTTGAAAGTTTCTAAATACTAGTATACTGTGTGAACCTAAGACATTTAATAATAAGGACTATTTAAGTAATTAACAAATGGACGTACTAGAAAACCACTATACTAAACGGATATGCATATATGTATAACAGGATGTTCATAGCGTATTATGAATGTGTAATTATTCGGACTGTTTTATATGTACCAATAAATTATGGAAATCACAACGCGAAGTCCGGACCTTGTTATTAAATGTACCAAGCATAGCATACGACCCCGTAGTGCTACACCTTTTTAGGGGTCTGGTGGCATTCACCTCCATCTGACTGTTTTATTTTAAAAATGCAGGTAATGTTTCAGATATTGGCAAAATGCAATTTGGCATTGATTTCTTCATTATTTAGATAATCAACAATTAGTAGTAAAAAACTATGCTAAAAAACATTTGGTTTATATAAAACCATTTTAAAACATATTTTAACCTGAAAGTATTAAAAATCCAGATTGCTGTTTGTACCTTTAAGCACTTGCCTGGCACATGTATTTTTTTATCTGTACTGGCAAAAGGTCAAGGGAGCGTATGTGATGGTGCATTGTCTGTTGTCGTCCATTAGCTTTTTGTTGTGAAGGTTTATTTCTATAACATCTTGGACAAGTTTGACTATAAGCAAATATGATGTATATTTGCTGCCTGTGAACAGGATGTGTGTTTGCTGCCTGTGAACAGGATGTGTGTTTGCTGCCTGTGGACAGGATGTGTGTTTACTGCTTGTGAACAGGATGTGTGTTTGCTGCCTGTTTAATAGATGTGTGTTTGCTACTTGTGAACAGGATGTGCCTGCCTGTGAACAGGATGTGTGTTTGCTGCCTGTGAACATGGTGTGTGCTGCCTGTGAACAGGATGTGTGTTTGCTGCCTGTGAACAGGAGGTGTGTTTGCTACTTGATTAACAGATGTGTGTTTGCTGCTTGTTTAACATGTGTGTTTGCTACTTTTGAACAGGATGTGTGCTGCCTGTGAACAGGATGTGTGTGTGCTGCCTGTGAACAGGATGTGTGTTTGCTGCTTGTTGAACATATGTGTTTGCTGCTTGTTTAACAGATGTGTGTTTGCTACTTGTTTAACATATATGTGTTTGCTACTTGTGAACAGGATATGTGCTGCCTGTGAACAGGATGTGTGTTTGCTGCTTGTTTAACAGGATGTGCGTTTGCTGCTTATGAACAGGATGTGTGTTTTCTGCTTGTGAACATGTTAGCTAGAGTAAACAGTTTTTGCTATTAAAAGCAATTTGATGTGAAGGTTTGTTTCTATAAGATCTTAAATTACTTCAACACTGAGCAATATTCATTCATGCGTTTGAGACCTATAGACCAATAGGTTACTGAAAAAAAGAGGGAAGTTTCTGCTTGTAAACATAACAACTTTTAGTAAACAGGTTTCCATTTTCATCAAATTCAGTGTGCAGGTTTGTTTCAATAGGATCTCAGACAAATTTGATGAAGAGCAAAATTGATGTGTGTGTTCCAGAGTTACTATCCTTCATTATTACCTTGTGCTAATTTCAGTTATGAGCTTGGTTAGATTACAAGTTAAAGTGTGAAGGACAATGGACGATGACGGATGTCACGTCACAGAAGTTTGTCCTGTCCCATCACGTCGCATCCTGTAACACATTTTCATTACTTGCACTCCTCAAAAATGTTTGAATGGATTGTTCCCTTCATATACACATAACAACTGTTGACCTTATGTCCCTCTGCATCACTCATTGTTGATTGCCTAATTTATTACAGAATTATGGCCCTTTGTTTGATTTAAATTGAAATGAGTGTATTCATCCTAGTTCAGTGATAGTTAATACTTACCTCCTGTTGAAAGGTGTGCGTTTACTATAATTCATATTTTTTATACAAAAAGGGAGGAAATAACAGACACAAACTGAATATAAGCGTCATTATGTGTTTATGTTTGACTTCAGGTTGCCAAATGGTTAGAGCTGCTGCTGTCGGTGGTGGTGTGTGAGACGCTAGACATACAGCACAGGGGCTGTCATATCATCAGAAACATGGTACAATCAGACCCTCAGGTAGCCGAGACTGTGTTTGCAGGACAGGTGAGCTCTAGTTATTCTTTCTCTGAGTCGACCTTGCGCGGAGTAGGAGAGTTGCTAGTATGATCCATTCTCAATTAAGTAAGACATGGGACAGAACTCTGTTTATATCCTTAAATTTGTTTTTGAAGTAATACTGGATCCAACTTCATATTTTCATTTTTCAGTTTATGGAAGTGATGATGGCCGTATCAATTTTGGAAGCCCCTGAGCGACAGAATGCCAGGCAATGTGCTCTAGATGCCCTGAAAGAAGCAGAAAAGTTGGAGATAATAAAGAAGAATAAATCCTGATTTAAACATGTTAAATGTGATGGTATTTAATATGAACCCTTGTGCCAAACTTTGCCGACAGTCCTACGCAGTTCAGTCAAACCATATCAAATGTTTTAACCTCATTTTATTGACCGTGATGAGTATACTGATGGTGCTAAAAGACCAGCTATTGACAGTGTTACATCATAGACAGTGTTGCTTCATAGACCAAGCACACGAGGGTTGATGCAGAAGTTTGGTTTCGGATCATTGACTGTGTTACAGCATAAACCAAACACAAGGGTTGATCAAGAGGTTTGGTATCATTATTGAAGGTGTTCCATCATAAACCAAACACACAAGGGTCAATCAAGATGTTCGGGATCATTGACTGTTAGATTGAAAATCCAAAACAAGGGTCGATCAAGAGGTTTGAGATCATTGAAAGTGTGAAATCATAGACCAAAAACACAAGTTTATCAAGAATGAACAAAAATAATAAAATGTAACAGAGTAATAAACCATCTCTGAATGAGTCAACATTTTATATGAACTCAATGTCTATATTTTAGATAGGTTTTATATCTAGTAATAAAGACACGAGCAGCTAGCAATGTTGCAACGATGTACAACGCTATTTAAGGTGCTAAACAAGGGGAAGTAATTGTTATGATAGTCATACGTTTCTAAACCTTGGGAATTTGAAACAGAATCAAATATTGTTGTTTCAAGTAAACATTTATTGAGGTGGCACAAATAAGTGTTTATTCGTCCTGCCTCTGGGAACGTAACTCTTAACAAAAAGGCAGAGTAAACTAAACTAGCCGAATAATCAAAAGAGTAATATCATTATCATCACAGTCATCGTGTCCATGACAGAAAAACACATATATTGTACAATGTAGTATCTATGTCTTACATGTATACATCTTACATACAGATAATTCTATTTTCTATAAAGGGACACACTCTAATCTTGTGGTGTGTTTCAATATTATTTAAAGGGACAACACAAAATTTGTGTCCTCAGTACACTGAAATAGGTTTTGAAAAACTTCTGTATCACTGAAAACATGTACACAGCGTACAGTTGCTTTTAAAATAGTGTGTTCTTTAAATATGAAGAAGTTTTTGTATCTTGAGTTAGTTATTTCCCTTTACCAGTTTACCAAAGTCGAATAATTAGAAAAGACATGTTAGAAAAGACATAATAAATCAGCAATTTTTCTATTATAAACATCAAGGATGAAATCTTTCAAACTATTATTTAATGAAAATGTACTTATATTACAATGTGTCCAATGTGTTTATTAGAAATTGACATTGCCATGTGGAAATAATGAGATAAATCAGTCACCTGACAAGTTATACACATTTAAAAAGACAACGTACTTTGTCTATATTATTTCTGTCAAAGACTTCTACAGCCTGTTTGGCACCACATAACATTTCTAGAGTTGGTGCACCGTAAAACCCAATTCAATTCTATTAAAGTGACTTATTGTGCGCAATATTTTGTGATAAATCATTAAAGGGGCTATTTCATGCTTTTGTGGTGTGTAAGGTTCTGACTTAAGTTGACAAATACTGATATGTTTTCTATTCTCAGGGGCATATCCATAATGAATGCGCCTAGCATGAACCTTTATTTACATTCATTTTGTACAGTTATATGTGCTATCCTGGGTTATGCACCAGGGTTAACTTAAGGCCTTTTAAAATGTATGGTGATTTCAAAATTTAGATCTGAAAAACAGTGACAACACCATATTTTGATTGATATAAGCATAATAACATTATCTTCATTGAAACATTTTTGAATTCTTCTTGAAAAAGCCTGATGTACGCCCTTTAAAACTGGTTTTGACAGTATGTTTTCCATGTAGTCTGTGTTCCTGTTTTTGTAGTGGAATATGATCTGGTTTATTTTTGTATTTTGAACCAGTTTCAGGAGTTCTCGTTTCAGGAGTTCTCGTTATATATTACCTTGTTATTGTATTGGAACCTAATAATTTGGAAACCTGCACGTGAAGGCAGATCTCCACATTTCTAATTTGGAAACCTGCACGTGAATGCATTTTTCCTCACTGTACACATATTCAAGCATATGTTTGATTCAATCATATTTATTTTGAAATTAAAGTTTAAACTGACTTAGAGTTACTCAATTGCTTTTTTCTATACCAGTTTTAAGGCAGAAAATCCTATTTCATAGACGATTCTTTTCGAAAAGTTTTGTAAATTTCCTTTGAGAGTTTGTGAAGAATTATAAGGTGTATGGACCCTCCACCACTTTACCAAGTGAGTTGTTTTGAGTTTGTGAGTAATTACTAAGGGGTTGGTCACCATCCGAAAATTGGATCAAACTTAATATTCATTAAGGTGATTTTGCACGTGCATTTTTTTCAATCACATTTGTTATAGCGAATTAATGGCCATTTTTTAGCTTGACTTTTTCGAAGGAAAAAAAAAGCTATTGTCATTACTTGATATGTGTCTGCGTCATCTGCATCCGGTTACAATTTTGTATGTAAGCTTGTACCCCAGAACTACATAATATGCTTTCAACAAATTATAGCCCTTTTATATTTAGAACATTTGGTTAAAGTTTTATAAGTAAGCTTGTATCTCAAAACTTACGTTACATAATGGACTGAAACTTCTCACATGCATTCAGCATCGTTAGACAACATCATAGAGCCAGGTTTTGTAACGTTTTTATTTTAACAAGAAATGTGGATATTCCACGAAAACCAGGTTTTCCATTTGCAATGCTATTACACTATCGGTAAGATGAAAATGAATAACAAAAGTTTTTGTCTACAAAAAAACAGCAAATTACATAATTGAAATTGTTAAAGTTGTTGAAGTTCTTGTATTAAAGTGATACAATCAGTGTACAATATAGAACAAATAGAGTGACATATGAATCACAAACATATATGCATGCACATTAAATGAGGACTAAAGAAAGAAAAGGTTTGTTCATAAGGCAAATATAAGCTAGTTTCGTTGAAATATCTCATTTCTTAGTTAGGAGCGGAAATTGTTTTTCTATTTTTAGCTTTACTGGCAAGTAGGGCTTATGCAATGGTCTTTCCATCCGTCCATCGTCCGTTCGTCGACTTTATAATTTGGCATTTGAGAACTCTGCTACCCAGGAAAAGTGAGTGGTCTGAATCAAACACGAAAAATCGACCGTCATACATAGCCTAAAATGTGCCTAAAAATGATGATTAAGCCATTCAAACAGACATTAGTTATTTATACATTTATATTAACTTTTCTACTTTTATCACTCAACTGAAGTCATATAAAAGGTGAAAGTGTTGCATAGCACTACATGTACAGTGATTCATTTTGAAATCTGCTTTAATGAGTCCCTAAAACTCACATATTTTTAATCAATGAGTCCAAACTAAAAAACAATGGGTCCCAGCATTTTTTCTAAGCAAAATTCGTTAAAAATAATCTATATAACCAGTGTTTCATTATGAATTCAGCCTGAATTAGTCCTAGAACTCACATAAATTACATGTAGAACAATGAGCCCAATGAAAATTTATGGGTTCGGAGACGGTGTTGACAACAGTTTGTCAAAAGATCAAAACAGAAATTAAAGGACTAGAATATAGGCTAGGTCAATTGATTTTGATTTTCCTTATTTTAATTGTTCAATTTTTCTCCTTTAGATTAAGTTACCGTGTAGGTTAACCTGTTTTAGATTTTCTTAAATTCAGTTTTCAGATATTTTGAAATGATGGGTCCTCAGAAAAAAGTGTGAGTCAGGGACTCGGGATGCGCAGCAAAATGAAACACTGCATGTATTACATATATCGCTCCACGTTGCTTTAAAATTATGACGTACGCTGAAAGCAAAACTTGACGTCATCGTATCAAAGGCGTATTTTCATTTTATTATTCGGTCCTACATATGTTGTGTATTGGGTCCTGTATACATGTGTATTATGTTTAAGAAGAGTGGCATATAACAAAGAAACGTAACTGAATATTGGATGTATATAGGCACACATAGTAGATGTTGCAAACCATTATATAAAATGCCTTTGAGTTTAAAGGATATCTCCTCTCTAAGTCGATGGACCCAATAAGTTGGTTTATTTGATAGACCCAATATGTAGGCATGTTTAAGTATATGTATATATTTATAGAGACTGTGTAGCTTTAAAACAGAATATATGTTAAACCCTACTAGACCTGTACAACTAACTACGATACGGGCTAGGACATCAGATTAAATAATAAGCACGAGAAAATGTTAGGGGCTGATCTCAAAGTTGTAGTAACAATTTGGATTTTTGTAGACTCACAGGGGTTTGTGTAGAAAAAAAACAATAAAAAATCAAATAAAAAAATACATGTATTTATATTTTGTCAATATATATACGTCAAATGCATCGACCTTTCAGACTATTTTATGCACCCACAGGGTAGGAGGCATATAGTAATCGCACTTTCCGTCCGTGCCTGCGTCCGTTCGTGCGTGCGTGCGTCCGAAATAGTGTCTCAGCCATTACTCGGAAACATCTTAAGGGAATTTCGTCAATCTTCACACAAATGTTCATCACTATGAGAAGTGTATCTCGCGCAAGATTCATAACCGTATCTCAAAGGCCAAGGTCACATTTGGAGATCAAATTTAAAATATCATGAAAATAGCATGTCTCAGCCATTACTTGGAAACTACTGAAGGACGTTGCGTCAAACTTGAAACAAATGTTCATCACATTAAGAAGGTGTGTCGCATGCAAGAATCATGTCAGTGCCTCAAAGGTCAAGGTCACACTTGGAGGTCATGGACAAAAATACTAAAAAAATCATGTCTCAGCCATTACTTGGAAAGTAATAAAAGGAACTGCGTCAAACTTCATACACATGTTTATCACATTGAGAAGGCGTGTCGCGTCCAAGAATTATGTCAGTGCCTCAAAGGTCAAGGTCACACTTGGAGGTCAAAGTCCAGCAAATCGTAAAAAAAATCATGTCTCAGCCATTACTTGGAAACTATAGAAGGGAGTTTCGTAAAACTTCACACAAATGTTTATCACAATGAGAAGGTGTTTCGCGCGCAAGAATCATGACAGTGCCTCAAAGGTCAATGTCACAGTTGGAGGTCAAAGGTAAACAAATCATTAAAAAAGTCATGTCTCAGTCATTATTTGGAAAGTACTAAAAGAAACTGCATCAAACTTCACACTCATGTTCATCATATTGTGAAGGTGTGTCGCGCACAAGAAGCATGTCCGTGTCTCTCAAAGGTCAAGGTCAAACTTTAAAGTCAAAGGTAAAAAAAAATCGTAAAATAATTATGTCTCAGCCATTACTTGGAAACTATTGTGAGTTGCGTCAAACTTCACACAACTGTACATCCCATTGAGAAAGTGTGTCACGTACAGAATAATGCCAGTTTCTCAAAGGTCGAGGTCACAGTTGGAGGTCAAAGATAAAAATAAATAAATATTAATGTCTCAACCATTGCAATCAGCCAGACTGGGCTGGAGTTTAAAAGGGTCTTGCCTGAATAATTTATCACTAAAAACGTCTTGAGAGGCGGGTACACATCAGATGCAGATCCAAACTTTTAGTGTGAATATTAATGTGTAGGAGGGGTGGGGCGGGGTGAGCGGAGGATCCTTCGAAATAAATGTTTTTCTACATGACGTTTAGTGAATTCTGTTGTATTTTCCATAATAATTGTATGCTAAATATAATGATGACTAACAGTAGAAATGGCGCGTGCCCCATGTAATCCGGCATGCATCAAACGCTCCGTAGCACCGACAAAAAAGCAATATTCTATTTTAAATCCACAAAGATGAGACTTGATGATTTTAAAGGACCAGTTAGTTATATCACTACTGCTTTGTAGTCGGGCCGACATTTTACAGGGGACACGTGGCATTAACACCCGCTAGTATGAATGTCAATATATACTGAAAAGCGCATCCACACACACAAGAGAGACAAGTAGCAGGCTGAGTATCATTTAGACTGTTCATGAGAGGTAACATTAGCTACAGCATCTCTCACAATCCCTAGCATTGGATTACGCAATTGAAAGCCACACTTAATGGGCTTGAATCTTACGAAGTTTATAAATCACGGCACCATAGAAGTCGGGTTGTGATAGTCCTTGACTCAGATGTGTCTTATATTTTAAACAGCAAAGTGAAGACAATAACTGATTACTAGAATAAGATAATAGAGAACCAAAGTTTTAACATTTTAAATTACCTCCCTTTACAATGAACAAGGAACAAACAGATACTTTCTGTAAGGCATAGTATTTTTGTTGAAAATGTCGTTTGAAAGGAAGGTCCTGTATATACCTGTTGGTCATGTGTATTACATGATGCATGACGGCTGCGACACATAGCCTAACATCTGTCCAGTGGTATTTGTCATCTTACATGTTGCTAAACTTAGTTTACAGAGTATCTTATTTAATTAGAACCACCTTACAAAAACAACAAGAAGCCCAAGAGGGCATGTATCGCTCTACTGCTACAACTCCAACACAAATCATTCAACCGGAACATGACAATAATACTAGGCTTGATACTGATCATTCCTGCCAAGTTTCACTGAAATCCAGCAGGAGTTCAAGAGAACTAGCCTGTACAAAATTAATGTATTAAAACCTTTAAAGGGCCATAACTCTGCCAAAAATCATTCAACCGGAACACGGCGATGATATGCGCAACTAGGCTTTGTATTCATCATCCCAGCGAAAATTCGGCGAAGAGTTTAGAAGAGACTAGTCTGGATAAAGTGTGTGTATCAAAACCTTTAAAGGCCGATAACTCCATAAAAAATCATTCATCCGAACACTGCGATGATATTCACAACTAGGCCTGGTACTGATCATCCATGCAAAGTTTCATTGAAATCCTGCCAGGAGAACTAGTCCGGTGTATTCAATTTGTGTATTAAAACATTTAATGGGCCATAACTCCGCCAAAAATATTTCAGTCGAAATACGGCGATGACATGCATAAATTATAACTAGGCTTGGTACTGATTACTAGTATCCCTGCAAAGTTTCGTTGAAATCTGGCCAGGGGTTCATGAGAACTAGTCAAGACAAAGTTTGTGTATTGAGATGATATTCACCACTAGGCCTGGTACAGATCATCCCTGTAAAATGTTGTTGAAATCCGGCAAGGGATTCAGGAAAAATAGTCGGGACAAAATGTGTGTATTAAAAACTTAAAAGGGCCATTACTCTGCCAAAAATAATTCAACCGGAGCACGGTGACGATATGCATAGCTAGATTTATCACATATGCGGTGTGGGAGTGTAATTACACCATTCAATATATTCGATATTCCACTAGTGGTAAAACATAACGTTAATGACGTCATGGACGTCACCTTTATATACGTGTTCTGACGTGTTAAAGCGACAGGCAAAATGCAATAAAAGTCGATATGTGAGTTATGTGAAATAGAATCTATCATTCGTTCTCATTCATTATTGAATTTATTAAACTCGTTAGCAAAAATGATATAATGCTCGGCAAGAGCCTCGAATTATATCATTTTGCCAACTCGTTGAATAAATTCAATAATGAATGAATCCTCTATTTATTACTGATCAAGCCTGCAAAGTTTCATTAAAATCGTCTAAATGAGGCAAAATACAGCATTTTTAACTAAATCAAGGCTTTACCTCCGGTGTTACTAATCCAATTTGGCTTGTTTTGAAACTAGTCCAAGCTTTCATTGGTATCAACAATCTGGTAAAGGTTGTAAAAGACCTGACAAGAAATAAAGGCCCTATGTGTTAACGTGGCCAAACTATAGCATATTTCAGAAAATCAAGGGCCATAATTCCGGTATCAATGGTCAGATCTGGCTGGTTTACGAGTTCATCCAAGATGTTATTGCTATTAACAATCTGTGCAAGTTTAGTAAAGATCAAATAATAAATGAAGGTGCTAGAACGTTCGCAAGGCAGAATATTTTATTTCCTCCAGAATATCAAAGGCATAACTCTGCTGTTAATAATCCGATTTGACTGGTTTCGAACTTGTCCGAGCTTACATTGATATTAACATTCTGTGTAAATTTGTTAAAGATCAAATAATAAATGAAGGTGCTAGAGTGTTCACACTGCAGAAAATATCATGTTAGTAGCAAAAGCAAGGGCCATAACTCCGGCGTAAATGGTCCGTTCTGGCCGGATTTCAAACTCGTCCAAGATTGTATTGCTATTAACAATCTTTGCAAGTTTGATAAAGATCAAATAATAAATGAAGGTGCTAAAGTGTTCACAAGGCAGAAAACGGGATTTTCACCAAAACAAGGGCCATACCTCTTGTGTTACTAATCCGATCTGGCCGGTTTTCAAACTTATCCGAGCTCTCATTGATGTAAAGACTTTGGCCAAGCTTGGTTAAGATGACATGATGATTCGCAAATTGAGAAGCAATTTAGACAATACTGAATTTTATTTTCATGAACAATTTCCGAGGGAAATTGCGAATAAAAGACGAAATTTGGTACCCAAAATGAAGGAGGCTAAAAGGAACGGTAACTCTGCCTGGATAAGCTATGATACTCTGTTCGTGATTGGTCGACCAGTTTCCGGAGACATGGCATACGGACGCGACGAGGGTAACCTGAAAGTTATATCTTGGAACTGTAATGGTTTAACCAAAAGTAAAACAGAGAGTGTTGGATTTGTAAATATTTAAAACAAACTATGATATTATACTATTATATGAATCTTGGACTAGTAAATGTAGCGATATAGAGTTAAGTGGTTATAAATTTTACAATTTTTATAGGAAATTTCAGCATAGAAACGCTAAAAAATGTAGCGGAGGTATTGTTTTGTATTGTAAAAATGCTATTAAAAGTGGAATTGAAATTGTGCGAAGCCATCATGATACTATTATATGGATCAAATTAGATAAGAATTTCTTTAAAACTGATCAAGATGTATATCTGTGTGGTGTTTATATTTGGGGTGCAGATTCTCCGGCACATAATGTTGTAAATGTAGATCTTTTTCAAATATTGCAAGATGACATATACTATTTTGAAAATAGAGGTATTCCATTAATTGTAGGTGATTGGAATGCACGCGTGGGCAGTGGTATTAAAAAAGACTATATTGTTTGTGATAGTGTTGTAAGCAATCTCGACGATAATGATTACATGCCTGATTTACCATTACAGAGACTGTCCATGGATAATGTTTGTAATGCACAGGGAACTAAGCTTCTTGCTCTTTGTAAAGAGTCTACAATGAAATTGACTAACGGTCGGTAATTTTGAATATGAACCATATCTCGATATTTTGCCATATAAGTTGCGAATTGTTTTCACTGCGAATTGAAACTGGGCGATACGCACAGAACAGATTAGAAAGAAACCAACGTTATTGTACCATTTATAATTCTAATGACATCGAAGATGAATACCATTTTGTTTTGATTTGTCCTGTATATGATAATATAAGAAGAAAATACATTAAAAAGTACTATTATAAACGTCCAAGTGTTTTAAAATTCATAGAGCTAATGAAAACACGTAATAAGAAAGAGTTGTTTGCATAACTAAGAACATGTAGAATGGTGGACAAGGCTGTCACACGGTTAAATCATAACTAAGAACATGTAGAATGGTGGGGCAAGGCTGTCACAGGGTTAAATCATAACTAAGAACGTGTATAATGGTGGGGTAAGGCTGTCACACTGTTACAGCATAACTAAGAACATATAGAATGGTGGGGCAAGGCTGTCACACTGTTAAAGCATGACTAAGAACATGTGGAATAGTGGGGCAAGGCTGTCACACTGTTAAAGTATGACTAAGAACATGTATAATGGTGGAGGCAAGGCTGTCACACTGTTAAAGCATGACTAAGAACATGTAGAATGGTGGGGCAAGGCTGTCACACTGTTAAAGCATGACTAAGAACATGTGGAATGGTGGGGCAAGGCTGTCACACTGTCAAAGCATCACTAAGAACATGTATAATGGTGTGGCAAGGCTGTCACACTGTTAAAGCGTAAATAAGAACATGTAGAATGGTGGGGCAAGGCTGTCACACTGTTAAAGCATAACTAAGAACGTGTAGAATGGTGGGGCAAGGCTGTCACACTGATAAAGCATAACTAAGAACATGTAGAATGGTGAGGCAAGGCTGTCACACTGTTAAAGCATAACTATGAACATGCAGATGTGGTGGGACAAGGCTGTCACTCTGTTAATGCATTACTAAGAACATGTGGAATGGTGGGGCAAGGCTGTCACACTGTTAAAGCATGACTAAGAACATGAAAAATGGTGGAGGCAAGGCTGTCACACTTTTTAAGCATAACTATGAACATGAAGAATGGTGGGGCAAGTATATAACCATGTTAAAGCAAGGCTGTCACACTGTTAAAGCATAACTAAGAAAATGTATAATGGTGTGGCAAGGCTGTCACACTGTTAAAGCATGACTAAGAACATGTAGAATGGTGGGTCAAGGCTGTCACACTGTTAAAGCATAACTAAGAACATGAAGAATGGTAGAGGCAAGGCTGTCACACTGTTAAAGCATAACTATGAACATGAAGAATGGTGGGGCAAGGATATAACCATGTTAAAGAATAACTAAGAAAATGTATAATGGTGGGACATGGCTGTCACACTGTTAAAGCGTAAATAAGAAAATGTATAATGGCGGGGCAAGGCTGTCACACTGTTAAAGCGTAACTAAGAACATGTATAATGGTGGGGCAAGGCTTTCACACTGTTAAAGCGTAACTAAGAACATGTAGAATGGTCGGGCAAGCTTGTTCCTCTGTTAAAGGGTAACTAAGAACATGTAGTATGGTGGTGCAAGGCTGTCACACTGTTAAAGCGTAACTTAGAACATGTATAATGGTGGGGCAAGGCTGTCACACTGTTAAAGCGTAACTAAGAACATGTAGAATGGTGGGGCATGGCTGTCACACTGTTAAAGCGTAACTAAGAACATGTAAAATGGTGGGACATGGATGTCACACTGTTAAAGCGTAACTAAGAAAATGTATAATGGTGGGACATGGCTGTCACACTGTTAAAGCATAAATAAGAACATGTAGAATGGTGGGGCAAGGCTGTCACAGTGTTAAAGCATAACTAAGAACATGTAGAATGGTGTGGCAAGACTGTCACACTGTTAAAGCATAACTAAGAACATGTAGAATGGAGAACAAGGCTGTCACAGTGTTAAAGCATAACTAAGAACTTGTATAATTGTGGACAAGGCTGTCACACTGTTAAATCATTACTAAGAACTTGTATAATGGTGGACAAGGCTGTCACACTGTTAAATCATAACTCAGAACTTGTATAATGGTGGACAAGGCTGTCACACTGTTAAATCATAACTCAGAACATGTTTAACGGTGGGGCAAGACTGTCACACTGTTTAAGCATCACTAAGAACTTGTATAATGGTGGACAAGGCTGTCACAGTGTTAAAGCATAAGTAAGAACTTGTATAATGGTGGACAAGGCTGTCACACTGTTAAATCATAACTCAGAACATGTATAATAGTGGGGCAAGGCTGTGACACTGTTAAAGCATAACTAAGAACATGTATAATGGTGTGACAAGGCTGTCACAGTGTTAAAGCATAACTAAGAACTTGTATAATGGTGGACAAGGCTGTCACAGTGTTAAAGCATAACTAAGAACTTATATAATGGTGGACAAGGCTGTCACACAGTTAAATCGTAACTGAGAACATGTATAATGGTGGGGCAAGGCTGTCACACTGTTAAAGCATAACTAAGAAACTGTAGAATAGTGGAGCAAGGCTGTCACACTGTTAAAGTATGACTAAGAACATGTATAATGGTGGAGGCAAGGCTGTCACACTGTTAAAGCATAACTAAGAACATGTAGAATGGTGGGGCAAGGCTGTCACACTGTTAAAGCATGACTAAGAACATGTGGAATGGTGTGGCAAGGCTGTCACACTGTTAAAGCGTAAATAAGAACATGTAGAATGTCGGGGCAAGGCTGTCACACTGTTAAATCGTAACTAAGAACATGTAGAATGGTGGGGCAAGGCTGTCACACTGTTAAAGCATTCATTTAGAACATGTATAATGGCGGGCAAGGCTGACACAGGGTTAAAGCATAACTAAGAACATGTAGAATGGTGGGGCGAGGCTGTCACACAGTTAAAGCATAATTAAGGACATGTAGAATGGTGGGGCAAGGCTGTCACACTGTTTAAACGTAACTAAGAACATGTAGAATGGTGGGGCAAGGATATAACCATTTTAAAGCAAAACTAAGAACATGTATAATGGCGGGTAAGGCTGCCACACTGTTAAAGCATAACTAAAAACATGTAGAATGGTGGGGCAAGGCTGTCACACTGTTAAATCATAACTAAGAACATGTAGAATGGTGAGGCAAGGCTGTCAGACTGTTAAAGCATAACTAAGAACATGTAGAATGGTGGACATGGCTGTCACACGGTTAAATCATAACTAAGAACATGTAGAATGGTGGGGCAAGGCTGTCACACGGTTAAATCATAACTAAGAACGTGTATAATGGTGGGGTAAGGCTGTCACACTGTTAAAGCATAACTATGAACATGAAGAATGGTGGGGCAAGGCTGTCACACTGTTAAAGCATGACTAAGAACATGTGGAATGGTGGGGCAAGGCTGTCACACTGTTAAAGCATAACTAAGAACATATAGAATGGTGGGGCAAGGCTGTCACACTGTTAAAGCATGACTAAGAACATGTGGAATAGTGGGGCAAGGCTGTCACACTGTTAAAGTATGACTAAGAACATGTATAATGGTGGAGGCAAGGCTGTCACACTGTTAAAGCATAACTTAGAACATTTAGAATGGTGGGGCAAGGCTGTCACACTGTTAAAGCATGACTAAGAACATGTAGAATGGTGGGCAAGGTTGTCACACTGTTAAAGCATCACTAAGAACATGTATAATGGTGTGGCAAGGCTGTCACACTGTTAAAGCGTAAATAAGAACATGTAGAATGGTGGGGCAAGGCTGTCACACTGATAAAGCATAACTAAGAACGTGTAGAATGGTGGGGCAAGGCTGTCACACTGATAAAGCATAACTTAGAACATGTAGAATGGTGAGGCAAGGCTGTCACACTGTTAAAGCATAACTATGAACACGCAGATGTGGTGGGGCAAGGCTGTCACTCTGTTAATGCATTACTAAGAACATGTGGAATGGTGGGGCAAGGCTGTCAAATTGTTAAAGCATAACTAAGAATATAAAAAATGGTGGAGGCAAGGCTGTCACACTTTTTAAGCATAACTATGAACATGAAGAATGGTGGGGCAAACTTGTCACACTGTTCAAGCGTAACTAAGAACATGTAGAATAATGGGGCAAGGCTGTCACACTGTTAAAGCGTAACTGAGAACATGTATAATAGTGGGGCAAGGCTGTCACACTGTTAAAGCATGACTAAGAACATGTAGAATGGTGGGTCAAGGCTGTCACACTGTTAAAGCATAACTATGAACATGAAGAATGGTGGGGCAAGGATATAACCATGTTAAAGCATAACTAAGAAAATGAATAATGGTCGGGCAAGTTTGTTCCTCTGTTAAAGGGTAACTAAGAACATGTAGTATGGTGGGGCAAGGCTGTCACACTGTTAAAGCGTAACTAAGAACATGTATAATGGTGGGGCAAGGCTGTCACACTGTTAAAGCGTAACTAAGAACATGTAGAATGGTGTGGCATGGCTGTCACACTGTTAAAGCGTAACTAAGAACATGTATAATGGTGGGACATGGATGTCACACTGTTAAAGCGTAATTAAGAAAATGTATAATGGTGGAACATGGCTGTCACACTGTTAAAGCGTAAATAAGAAAATGTATAATGGTGGGGCAAGGCTGTCACACTGTTAAAGCGTAACTAGGAACATGTAGAATGGTGGGGCAATGCTGACACAGTGTTAAAGCATAACTAAGAACATGTAGAATGGTGTGGCAAGACTGTCACACTGTTAAAGCATAACTAAGAACATGTAGAATGGAGGACAAGGCTGTCACAGTGTTAAAGCATAACTAAGAACATGTGGAATGGTGGGGCAAGGCTGTCACACTGTTGAAGCATAACTAAGAACATGAAAAATGGTGGAGGCAAGGCTGTCACACTTTTTAAGCATAACTATGAACATGATGAATGGTTGAGCAAGTATATAACCATGTTAAAGCAAGGCTGTCACACTGTTAAAGCATAACTAAGAAAATGAATAATGGTGTGGCAAGTTTGTCACACTGTTAAAGCGTAACTAAGAACATGTAGAATGGTGGGGCAAGGCTGTCACACTGTTAAAGCGTAAGTGAGAACATGTATAATGGTGGGGCAAGGCTGTCACACCGTTAAAGCATGACTAAGAACATGTAGAATGGTGGGTCAAGGCTGTCACACTGTTAAATCATAACTCAGAACTTGTATAATGGTTGACAAGGCTGTCACACTGTTAAATCATAACTCAGAACATGTATAATGGTGGGGCAAGGCTGTACACTGATAAAGCATAACTAAGAACATGTATAATTGTGGGTCAAGGCTGTCACACTGTTAAAGCATCACTAAGAACATGTATGATGGTGGGGCAAGGCTGTCACACTGTTAAACCATAACTAAGAACATGTATAATTGTGGGGCAAGGCTGTCACACTGTTAAAGCATCACTAAGAACATGTATAATTGTGTGACAAGGCTGTCACAGTGTTCAAGCATAACTAAGAACTTGTATAATGGTGGACAGGGCTGTCACACTGTTAAATCATAAATCAGAACATGTATAATGGTGGGGCAAGGCTGTCACACTGTTAAAGCATAACTAAGAACATGTATCATGGTGTGACAAGGCTGTCACAGTGTTAAAGCATAACTAAGAACTTGTATAATGGTGAACAAGGCTGTCACAGTGTTAAAGCATAACTAAGAACTTGTATAATGGTGGACAAGGCTGTCACACTGTTAAATCATAACTCAGAACATGTATAATGGTGGGGCAAGGCTGTCACACTGTTAAAGCATAACTAAGAACATGTATAATTGTGGGTCAAGGCTGTCACACAGATAAAGCATAATTAAGGACATGTAGAATGGTGGGGCAATGCTGTCACACTGTTAAAGCGTAACTAAGAACATGTAGAATGGTGGGGCAAGGATATAACCATTTTAAAACAAAACTAAGAACATGTAGAATGGTGGGGCAAGGCTGTCACACTGTTAATGCATAACTAAGAACATGTAGAATGGTGGACAAGGCTGTCACACGGTTAAATCATAACTAAGAACATGTAGAATGGTGGGGCAAGGCTGTCACACGGTTAAATCATAACTAAGAACAAGAATAATTGTGGGGCAAGACTGTCACACTGTTAAAGCATAACTATGAACATGAAGAATGCTGAGGCAAGGCTGTCACACTGTTAAAGCATGACTAAGAACATGTGGAATGGTGGGGCAAGGCTGTCACACTGTTAAAGCATAACTAAGAACATGTAGAATGGTGGGGCAAGGCTGTCACACTGTTAAAGCATGACTAAGAACATTTGGAATGTTGGGACAAGGCTGTCACACTGTTAAAGTATGACTAAGATCATGTATAATGGTGGAGGCAAGGCTATCACACTGTTAAAGCATAACTAAGAACATGAAAAATGGTGGAGGCAAGGCTGTCACACTGTTAAAGCATAACTATGAACATGAGGAATGGTGCGGAAAGGATATAACCATGTTATAGCTAGGCTGTCACACGGATAAATCATAACTAAGAACATGTAGAATGGTGGGGCAAGGTTGTAACACTGTTAAAGCATCACTAAGAACATGTATAATGGTGTGGCGAGGCTGTCACACTGTTAAAGCGTAAATAAGAACATGTAGAATGGTGGGGCAAGGCTGTCACACTGTTAAAGCATGCTTAAGAACGTGTAGAATGGTGGGGCAAGGCTGTCACACTGATAAAGCATAACTAAGAACATGAAGAATGGTGGGGCAAGGCTGTCACACTGTTAAAGCATGACTAAGAACATGTGGAATGGTGGGGCAAGGCTGTCACACTGTTTAAACGTAACTAAGAACATGTAGAATGGTGGGGCAAGGATATAACCATTTTAAAGCAAAACTAAGAACATGTATAATGGCGGGCAAGGCTGCTGCACTGTTAAAGCATAACTAAAAACATGTATAATGGTGGGGCAAGGCTGTCACACGGTTAAATCATAACTAAGAACATGTAGAATGGTGGGGCAACGCTGTCACACTGTTAAAGCATAACGAAGAACATGTAGAATGGTGGTCAAGGCTGTCATAGGGTTAAATCATAACTAAGAACATGTAGAATGGTGGGGCAAGGCTTTCACAAGGTTAAATCATAACTAAGAACAAGTATA